>CAUYLG010070403.1:0-88282 GCA_963573385.1 Cacajao melanocephalus
CCTCAGCCTCCCAAAGTGCTTGGATTACAGGGGTAAGCCATGGTGCCCAGCCATGTCTTTAACTTTATTTGTGATTTTCAGTTATAATTTTATGGTTTTGAACTACTTTGTGTGGGCACAGTGACTTTTAGGTAGTTTACAGGCAGGCATGCATGCTCAATTTGCTTTGGAGTTTGTATTACAAAACAGCAAGATGATTCCTGTGGACCATGTAATATGAATGCAAGTCAAAGATGCAAGGTGTTTCATCCCCATTCAGCCTGGAAATGAGACCCCAGCCCTTGTGCAGCAGCAGGCAGTGAATATATCCAGTCCTTTGTACATGTGAAGATATGTGCCAGGAAGACACATGTATATATAGATTGAAAAGTTCTTAGCCCGTTGCTAATAGAACATGTACACAGTCTTGTGAATAAATAAGACAGACAAACTGAGAGTGTCATGTATGAGTGTGGGGAGAGGTGGAGCAGGAGTTACTGTGGCTGAAAAATATGAGCAACTTTGGGGAAAGACTGGGATAATAGCTGCTTTTCTGAGACACCAACATATCTAGACACATCAGCAAAATAATCAAATCAAGGCAAAACATGTAGTCCCTGTGGCAAAACTGAATCTTAGACACAAACACTTGTATGAATTCAATTTTTACTGAGTTCAGCTTGTGTGTATATGTGTATGAGTGTGAGTTTGCATAGATCTCACTGTTAGGTAGAAAGACATACATTGCACTCACTGCCTGATATATTTTCTAGTGAAGTTCAGTCCTTTAAACATGACATCATAGCCAGCCCCTCTAGGTGCAAACACGAGGCATGAGAACTAGTCCAGCACCACCACCAGTATTGTCTGTTATCTGGGCCCTTCATTAATATTTATGGAGCCGATAGACTAAGCATAGACCCCATCATCACTCAGTGAGCCAACACTGTACTCTGAAAATACTTTAATCTTGGCTTTTAACATAAAAGCAACAGTTTTTAAATGTTTGCCAGAAAAAGTTTCCCAAAAAATGTTTCTCAAGATAGGCTACATGGCTTTACAAAGTTCATTTTTCTTGAATTGAGAACCCATATCCTGTTCTAAAATAACCCTCTAGACTATTTTGGCTTCTCTCCCTATCTAAATGGTCATTTTTTGAATTGCATCCCAGAGGGATAATTTTCTTCATCTCTCATTCTGTCTTCTTTTCTTATGCAGAAGGAAGAAAGGGGTAAAAAAAAAAATCCTACAATTTACTGAGCGTATCATATGTGTCAGGCACTGTGCTAAGAATGTCAAATCATTCAGTGCCACCATCTTAGCTAAACATCTGAGATTGTACCTCTATTAATATTTGGTGAAGGAGGACTCAAACTTAGGTTATCATGACACCAAAGCTACATGTTTTTTCCCCAAGCAGTGTGAGCAAGCAGCAGAGTTCTCAGGATTCTTCATTCGTTTTTGGTATCCATTCTGTGCTCTACATCACGGGGGGTGCAAAAGAAGTAAGATGTCTTGGTTTTTGCCTGAGGAGAGCTTCTAGAGTTTCTCGTCCATATTACATTAATTGGCTACCCCCAAAGACAGCATTAGGCAATATTCATTCATAGCCAGACCAGCTGAGATAAGTCAAAAGAAAGAAGTCTGTAAATAGCAGCTGCCTTCTCGCACGACAGTAACAAGCAGATTTGGGACACTAGTTTTTCCTCACAGTAGCCAGTTTTGTGAATAGTGCCCTCAAAATGTGAAATAGTCTGAATATGTTTAATTCTCAACATATTTCAAGAGAAATTTTATACTCTCAATAACTAAAAGATTGGGGATATTTTCCTAGTTTAAAACATTCTCTTTGCAATTTATTTGACCTAATTTGAGTCTTAAGCCATTCATAATGTTGATGATAACGATGGTGATGATGGCTAAAATTTTTTGAGCACTACCGCTTGCTAAACTTTGTGCTAAGCACTTTTCTGGTATTACCACATTTATCTTCATAGCAATCCCATGAGATGTGTACCCATCTTATAGATGAAGAAACTAAGACCTGGAAAATTTAATGATTCACTCAAGATTTCATAGTGAGAAAGCTGAGCCTGGACTCAAACAAGTAGGTCTAAAGACTCCATATATACTCTTCTTTTAGCAGAAGCAGCAAATTGTGCTCTCTACAAATAACATTGATCTTCATGTTTGCCTAGTAATAGGCCCAGCTCTGCATGTAGGTTGTATGCAATGTGAGGGTCCCTGCTAAGTTGTGTCTATCTGTGCACATTGGGCCCACTCCACCTCCTTCCAATGGTCTGCTTCCTATTTTATCTATAAATCTCACAGTTTGTGTTCCTCCTCAGCTGGTCTGGCTGAGAATGTTCATTGCCTAATCCTATATTGGGCTCAGGCAGTGAAAGTAAAAGTCAGAGGATTAATTCCAGAAAGCTGCTACAGTATTGAAAAGTATAACCTGGAAAGGAACAAAAAGTCCTGGGGCATGACCAGGGTGGAGGAGGAATTTTCTTTAGCATTCTCCCATCTATGTCTTACCCTCATTGACTCATGATCTCTTTGGAAACCATTTAGCAATTCAACCTCACGTGACTGGACACAGAACGGGTAAGCTGCCTAAGTCAGGAGACCATCTCTGAATGCTCATCATAGGTTAAGAGGGGTGCAGGAGAGGTTGTTAGATTGCAGAAGGCAGGACTTTGTTTATGGACACCTACTTGTAAGTGCATGAGATGGGTGCTCTCCTATGTGCAAAGAGATTTGCAGTGCCTATATAAAGGATAGACATGACAGTCCCTGACTCATATGAAACATAAAGAAATAAATAAATTCCACCACAAATCAACCAATATTAATTCATTCTAATGCAAATCAACCAATACCAAAATAGAACCAAGGAGTTGGAGGGGATGACGCAAAGGAGACAAAGTGCAGTCAATTGCATGCCCTAATTCCTTCTTATTACATCATTTTTACTTACTCTTTCTAACACTTTTGTATTCACATGAACACTCATTGAACACCTACTTTGAGTTTGGCACCATGACAAGAAAACAAACAAGTTTTGGACTTAGAAGATATTTACTTATGGTGGAGACAGAGAAATGGAATAACAAGCCAAAGTAGCTCATCTTCCTAGAGTAGGATTAAAGGATGGAGGTCCTTATTGAGGTGGTAACTTTAGTCTGGGTCTTGATGGCTAGGGGCGTTTCACATTATAAGAGGGGCAAAAACAAGCAGCCAAAAACTGGTTTGAAAAAAGCAGGAATTCTAGTACGAGGCAAATATAGGAATGGGATTATAGTTGGGGCTGGGAATGGTAAAAGGGATAAAGTTCTGGAGGAACCTGGAGGGTGTGCTTGGAATTTTGTATTATCCTAAAAGTTGCTGAAATCCCATGGAGATATTTTAGCCAAGAAGTAACATGGTTTTTTTTTTTTTCAGAGCTCATCTGCCGTCCATGTGATAGACTGAGTGGCTATGGAAGACACTTGGGTGGCCTCATCCCTGGTGTATCATCTCATTTAACCTGCAAACCCATAGAGCTCTATCCTCACTTGTAAAAGGCCACTAGATATGGACTGTTCCTAGTCACCTCTGGTCCTTTCAGCATTAGTCTGAATTATCTTTTCCCAAAGTTAGCTTGCTGTCTGATTCTTTTCTGAGAAAGCTCCTGGATCTAAACATTTATCTGGAACAGGCATTTGGGGCTCATCTCCAGGTCTTCTAAACTGGTGGGGACAGAAAGGGACAAGAGGTGGTGGGGAAAGGGAAACAGGCCCTCTTGGTGGCTTCTCTGCCTCTGATAAAACCTTTCCAGGAAGAACATATTTAAGAACCAGACACGCTTTTAAAAATACAGAGCCCATAAAATACATGGAATTTTGGAGCTAAAAGAGGCCTCAGAGAGCTGGTGTGTGCTTCTCAGGATCAGGATACTAGAAGGAGTATAGGAATTGAAATAGACTTCCTAGTGTATCTAGGACTGCTAATGCAACTGTAGGCAAATGACTTAACCTTTCTAAACTGCCACTTCACCTGTTAATTAAGGATAATAATACCTACCTCTCAAGGTGTTATGAGGAGTAAATAAATTAAATGCTAAATGTGAAGTAAGTGAAACCATGTACAACACAGTTGTGACTTCAGATAAAGAAACAGACACACAGGGAGTTTAAATGGGCATATGGAAAAGTAGTCATTTAACTGTAGTGAGTAGATTTCTTCACAACCCTCACCTATGAAACTCCAATATGGCTTTTCCAAGTCTGTAAGCATTACCAAGCTGATGTGATGCTTTTAATGAAAATGACAAAACCTTTCTACGTAGACTGTTTTCTCATGTTCCCTGAATTTTTGATGTTTCTGATGCCATCGAACCCTGGTCATCTGTGAATCTTAGTTTTAGTGGTGAAGGCTCATGGTGGATTTTGCCTAGCAGTTCATAATTTGTCTCAAGGGTGCCACAGTGTCTCAGTGTCCAGAAAGCCCTTAGTGGTTGCTTCTGGAATGAGTCCCAGTGCTCACCTCACACAGGAGTGTGAGCACTCCAGCCTCCCTCACTTATCACTTTCCTTCCACTCGATCACCAGTTAAAGATGGCTGCCTACTTGTTGATTCATCTTCTGCGAGCAATTGGGCAACAAAATATAATGATTCCCCTGACTGTTTTATCCCTTCACACATTAGCCTGGCTTCCTTTTCTTGCTCCTATGCAGACCTATTCTTCCTTTTCCTCCAGCCATTGCCTGTTTGACATGAGATGTGTCCTTCAATAGGTCAGTAGCTGATTGCCTCAAGGCAGAAGACAATTAAGATTCCAATAGAAAAGACGAATTGCAAGAATGGAACAGAGATCATAGTCTGAAAATGACTTTTTAATAAAAACTCACTGAAAGCAACTAACTTTTTTTGATGATTTAACTTTCTGCCTGGACAAAGCTGATGTTTTAACTGTGTTTACAAAGTTTCTACTGCTGGCCATGGCTGCTGGAATTGGTCACTGATGGCTGGATCTTTCACACTGGAGCCCTGGTTTTGATTTTCCAAGAGATGAGAGAATCACTCCCCAAACTTCCTGTTGTCCATCACAGAGCTTTCCTTCCACCCCACTATGCTGCTTTTCCTGTCAGGATGACAACAGCAAAGATAGCAATAATAAGAGCTAATACTTACTATTAGTGCTTGCTATGAACCCGGGGGTTTCCTAAGCATCATATCTAATCTATATTAACTTTCCTATTGCCTACTCACAACCTCCTTTATGGAATATAACTAGCCTCTAGTCTCCCCCTTCCACATTCTTCGCAATCCTCACTATGGAAATGTCCATGAATAGTTTATGCCTCAGGTCTTTATTGTCTCATGCAATTACTTACTATGTTTTCATGGTGGGAAACTCTCTTTGAACTTGAGTTGGGTTCAAATTACTCCAAGGAAGTGGGAAATAGGAAATGCTGGCCAGAGCTGTGACAGAGATCATTGTCAGACTGTAGAGACTTTCAGCGCCAAACAATGGTTCTCAATAGGGGGCAATTTGGCCAATATTTGGAAACATTTTTGATTGTCTCAACTGGGGGGATGCTACTGGCATCCAGCACATAGAGACAAGAGATGCTGCAAAACATCTGATAACCCTCCACAACAGTTTTCCCGCCCAAAATGTCATCAGTGCAGAGGTTGAGAAATCCTAGTGCCACATGATTTAAGTGCTCTCCCCCAAATTGCCTAAATTCAAATCCTGCTTCTGCAGCTTACTAGCTGTGGATCCTGGGCAAGTTGCTTACACTCTTTATGTCAGTTTTCCCAGCTTCAAAATGGGAGTGAAAATAGTAGCATTACATCATGATTAAATATAATAATATAAGTAAAATGTTTATCTCAGCGTCTGGCATGTGGTAAGGGCTCCATATTTTAGCTTTTGTTTTTATTATGTAAAGCCTCTCTGGCCTTAGGGAGACAAATTTAGGCTTCTTTTTAGTCTTGATAGAAGCCTTGAGAGGACATTTTCAGTCCATGCCATCCAAGGGAATAGTTTTTGTCCATATAAATCCTAAAGAGAATACTCTATCTCAGCCCACTAGGAAGTTTAGGAAAAGTTATCCTTGATGTGTTTCAATGGAATGTTCCTTTGTCATCTTTTTTTCTGCACCCTGTTTTACAATAAAAAGCCAGTGTTTCTGCCTTGAACCTGAATTTTACTGCTTTGCTATTTTCATGCCTACCTTCAGAGGCCTAGGCTGTCCACCTGCTCCCTTAGCATCAGCACACCCTGGGGTGGCTTAGGGAGAAGGGAGCCTGCCATGGCTTCATCCAAGTCCACATCCCTCTCCAGGATTGCTGTTTCTCAGCATGTAGGGAAGAAAATCATACCTGATTAACTGTCAGGCAGAATTATGGGCTGAGATTACTGGCATCGTCTAGAAACTGAGACCAGGAATGTGTCACCACTAACCTGCTTAAGTTACCCGACAAGTGAGTAAGTGAGTTAGTAATATATCTAGCCTCTAGTCTCCCTTTCCACATTCTTTGCAATCCTCACTTAGGAAATGTCACTGAACTGTTTATGTCTACCTCTCAGGTCTTCAATGTCTCATTCAATTATTTACTACGTTTTCATGGTGGGAAACCCTCTTAGAACCCGAGTTGGGTTCAAATTACCAAGCTAGGTTCAAATACAGGATTATGACTCAGACTGGCTGTACATTTCTGAGATAGCCTGCTAAAAATTACCAGAAGAGGAAGCTTGATAAGTGTGACCTTATAAAACTATAGTAAATCATATAAGCTTGATAAGTGTGGCCTTCTAAAGCTATGATAAGTTATGGTGGTCAGGACTGGACCTGAGTATAGAATGGAGTCTGTCACTCAGTGTCCATGAAGATGAGTCCTCTCTGAGCCCAATGAGTTTATAGGAATCCTATGGTAGACAGGGGAGCAATGAGTAAATTTAAAAGATTTGTTTCATGAAAACTTAGTGCCCATGAGAAACAGCTATATGCCTACTTAACAGAGTGTGAAATGAATCAGAACACTCAACAGTTTGGCATGTAGAAGACTTTGGTGCCTCAGCTTATGGGAGAACATATGTTCTAGGAGCTCACAGCAGTACCCATCAGAAGCATGGGAGAAGAAAATGGTAAAGGAAGGGGGGCTCTGGCTAGAGCTCACATGAAGCCTACATTGAGGACCCAACAGAAAGTCCTTGGAAGTGTTTCTGCAGGCAAGATCCTGTGGATTCTGATGTGTGATGTTACCACAGAGAGGAAATGGATGACATTTGAAATTTCACATAGATTTCGGCACCTCAAAATGCTAACAACGGTGGCAATGTTTTACACTTTTCTTTTAATACTTCAAATTGGCATTTTCTTCTGGCATGCGTTGTACACTATTACTTTCAAAAGCCTGAAACACATTGCTAGAAACAAAATACTTACAGAACAGCCTGAAATCCTGGAAGAATGGTCTCATCATGTAATTTTTCAAATCACCTCATATCAGTCAAGGCATTCACAGCAATCAAAACACATTAATTTTAAATGACATTCTGTATTTTAGACTACAACTACTATATCCACATTGAGGTAGTTTAAATACAAATGAGGTCTACAGAAATGTCAGGCAAAGTACAACTGCCAAAATTATAAGATAATTGGCAAATATTTGAATGGCAACCCAGGGCTGAGCCTCAAAATGTTGAGAAGAAGCTTCCCCAAAGAACTTCAAACTGTGCAAGCAAAGATACATTCTGGAATTCCATCCACTTGAAATTCATGTATTCAGTATATGGACTCCCTATGTTTACTTGGCTCCAGACTAGGTAATGAAAGTGATGGGGCTACTAGGAAGCTGACAGGAGGAGACTGGTGAAGAGAATTCGTGTCTCAGTTATCTATTACCGCCAAACAGATCATCCCAAAATATAGGAGCTTAAAACAACCATTTTATTACTGTTTATAATTCTGTGGGTTGGCTGGGCTTAGTTGGATGGTTCTTCTGATGCTCACTCACAGTCTCTCACGTAGTAAAAGATGGTGGATTGAAGTGGATTATCCAAGATGTTTGTCTCCACTCCCTTGTCTCAACTGTTGTCAGGGTTGACTGGAGGGTAAAACCCTCTTTTTCTCTCTGCATATGGTCTGACTATGGGGCTAGCTTGGTCTATTAAAATAGACTTCTTAAATCTGAATCTCATGAGTGCAAAAACAGAAGCATCCAGGTCTTCTGAAGGCATAGACCCAGAACTGGCACAGGGTCACTACCATCCTATCTTATTGGTTAAAACGAGGCACAGGACATGCCACAAGTCCATAAATACTGGGATGTGTGGCCCACTGGGGCCATCTTTGAAGACTGCCTGTCATAGACAGCCAAGGTAAAAGCAGTAAAATGAAGATAGGGAAAGTGAGCTCCAAGCTTTGGCAGATGAAAAGAGCTAATTCAAACACAGATTAAGCATGTTAATTAGTATGTAAGGATACTCCTAAAGTACAAAAAGTTGTATCCCCTGCATGAATATTTATTTATTTAAATCCTGAAACACATATTGCATGACAAAAAGATTGGATGAAAGTAACCTTGGGTTTCTAATCTTGAAAATGTACTCCTTGTAAGGATGACATTATTTTATTACATGAAAAGAGAAACACGACTTTATCCATTTGGAAGGTAAGTGGTAGAAGCCAGAGGAGAGTGATATGTTTTAAAGTAAAGAAAAGCTTGAAGAGAGAGAGGCAAAAAAAATTCTTACTGAATGCCCTTCATTTTCTTGGGTAGCTAGAAGAATAATTATTTACTGATGGTTGAGAAGGGCAGAGTTGTGTTTAGCATATTCTGTAGACAATGGGAAATGCTTCGCAATAAAGGGGCATAAATTGCTGAGAATCACCAGCCCCAGGTGATATGGGACTCAAACATGCAGGATGGCCCATAGCCACACTGTTTGCTCTATGGGTTTCTTCTACAGCACATTGGCAGCCTGGGACACAATCAGAAATCAGTAATTAGATCCCCAGAAAGAACGGGTTGTGAGTACTGGTAGTATGTTCCTCCTTCTTTCCTTTGGGAAGAATAATAGAGACAGCTTAAGGATCTTGGAGGTGTCATCTTTCAGGACCCTCCATCCATCAGCTGTCTTTGAAGAAGCATTCAATCTCTTCCCACAGGTGACTTCTTCCAAAAAAAAATTCTGCATGCAAAGCAAGGCTTACAGGATTCATTCTAGTTGACTTCAAGATAGACAGCTTTTTTTGAATTCCAGTTTTTTCTTCTGCATTTACAAATTTGTTATAAGTAAGCGTAGGGCAGTGTCTTATGCTCAGAATTAGTTACGTAATTTTGGGAATTCAATGCAAAATTATAACATAGGATGCTCATTCAATACAAAGAATTTCAATAAGAGAGCAGTAAACCAATCCTGAGGTCCTTCTAAGTGAGGGCCTTGTGCACCTGCACAGGTTGCACACTCATGAAGTTGGCTCTGCTTATACCTTCATCTCAAATATAAGCAGTTTACAGGCTATAGAACTTTCTTATTCTTCCCCTTCTCTTACCTTCAATGGCAGCTTTGAGGGGCTACCAGAATGTTTGTAGCTTCGAAAGTGGCTAAGGCCAGTCCAAAGGACCATTGTGCTCAGGTTTTATCCTTGACAAAATAGGCGGTTTGTTTCCAGATGTTTTCCATTTTCTTCTTTAGGTGCCTGTTGCCCTCCCTTAGACCTCACTGCTAAGGAAGTTAGACCCTCTTATAATTCCCTGAGGGCTGGGGGTCCCCCCACAGTACACTCCTGGCCATCTCAGAGAATTACACCATACGAGTTATTCTTGAGCCTTGAAACATAATGGAATTTGTCCTGCTGGATTTTGGGCTTGCTTGGGGCCTATGACTTGTTTTTCCATTCTGGTTTCTACCTTTTGGAATGGAAGTATCTCTCCTATGCTTATTCCATGAATGTACGTATTTTAGAAGCAGTTAACTTGCTTTCTAGGCTTCACAGGTCCACAGATGGAATTTTGCTCCAGTATAAACTGTGCCCAGAAACTTGCCTATACTTGATTTAGATGATTTACGAACTGAGTTTTGGGACTTTTTGAGTTGATATATTTAGGTGAGACTTGGAGGTAGCGTTGATTCTTTTAAGGATTTGGGAAGGGGGTGGATGTATTTTGCACATGAGACAGATGTGAATTTGGAGGAGGCCGTAAGAGTGCTCTGTACTGAATTGAATTGTGTCCCCTCAAAAGATATTTTCAAACTTCAATCCCTAGAACCTGTGAATGAGACTGTATTTGGAAATAGGGTCTTTAAAATGTCATCAAATTAACATAGGGTCATACTGGCTTAACCCAATGACTCACATCCTTGTAAGATTAGAAAAATCTGGACACAGAGACACACAGGAAAAAGTCCATGGGATGATGGAGGCAAAGACTGGAATGGTGAAGCTGCAAGCTAAGAACACTAACGATTTCTGGCACCCACCAGAAGCTAAGGGAGGGGCATAGAACAGATTTTGCCTCAAAGTTTCCAGAAGGAAGAAAACCTACCAACAACTTGCTTTCAGAATTCTAGACTTCAGAACAATGAGAACATGAATTTGGAAGGTTTCAAGCAGATACAGAGTTTTACTTACGATCATTTGAAAATGATCACTATAGCTAAGCAGGGAGAATGGATTTAAGGGGAGCAAGAATATCAGTAGAAAGACAAGTCAGGCGGCTTCTACACTGGTCCAGGCATGAGATGATGGTGGCTCAGCCTAGGGTGGTAGTAACAGAAATAGGGACAAGTAGTTGAGCCCACATTCATTGTGAAGATTGAGCTGATAGGACTAGCTGGTAGCTTGGAGCAGAAGGCATAAGGAAGTAGAGGAATTCAGGATGACTTTATGGTTCTTGATGAATCCCTGAGTGGATGATGGTTATCACATGCTCAGTGGGGAGGCTCAAAAAGAGCAGGTCTGGGGAAGCTCAAGAGTTCCCATGATTGAGCTCCTCATGAAATTTCCCATGGAAATATCCAATAGTAGAGTCCTTTCAAGTCTAATTCCTCAGATAGTCCAGAGGGTAGCTAGGAGTCCAAAACCCTCAGCAGACTCCCAATGGGAGGCATCATGTGAAACAGTCTACCTGAAAATGAACGTTGTAGAGGGACAGAGAAGAATCTGTGAACATTTTTTGCATTCTTGGATTCAGCCCATGTCTAACATTCAGCCCACCTCTTTAAGTTTTCGTTATGTCAATAACTTCTCTCCTTTCACATTGCTTAATTTAAGTTGGGTTTCTGTCATTTGCCTCCAAAAGAGGCCTGCGTACAATTGAACTATAATTCAGTAATGGTAAAAGAGAACTGATGACATAGCAAGATGCTTTATACATTGAGAAAGTTTCTTTCTTTTTATTAAAAAAAAAAAAAAAACGAAATTTATAATCCATTTCTACCTGTTTCCAAAGTGGGGAAAGGATTTGAGGTCTCTATAAGAGGAAATATGATGTTAAAATATTATTTCTTAAGCAAAAAAGTTTTTAAATCCCAGTTACTTCTTTATAAAAATGAGAGCAAGGTGAGTTGCTACCCGTTCTGACTCCTCACCCTGGCATACTGCATAGCTGCCTCCACTCATGGGGTGCCGTGGAAGCAGTGGATGTCCTGGGGTAACTGCCTGTCTTTAAAGCCGACTCTCTCATCAGCCGCAATCCTCCAAGGCTTCAGAGATGGGTCTGATCTGCCGACAGCTGGCTCATGCCTCAGACCCCAGATCCCGCCAGGCAAATCCTTGAGGCTCACAACCCCTCTCTGCACAGGAAGAGCGTTGTGGCACTTGTTTCTGAGGCGCTGCAGGAAAGGAAGTGCAGGGCCAGGTTGGGAGTATTGTTAGCTTAGCTTTATTAATAAAATAGGGTTAATGATTTATTCATGGCTGGGACAATGCAGCTCCGCTCTGGAGGACAGCACAGAACGGTTTCGTTAGAGATGAGCAGCTGCTGTGGAAGAGATGTGAGCCTTCCGAGAAACCATCTTGGGCTGCTTCTATGCATGAGGCAGTGAGCAGATTTATCTGACCAAGTCAGAGCTTGGAGGCAATTATTTGTACACTGTGGATGTTGCAGGATAAATGCTGGCAATGGAAGCCCTTGGAAAGATGCCCCTTGCTTTCCCATTTCTCATCTAATGAGTGTTTGTTCACCTTCTTGCTTTATCCTTTCTTCCTTAGTACCTGGAAGATGCCTGAGTTTGTAATTCAAGATGTGTTATCTGGGGAATATCAGTATAATACAGATCTGAACGTGATCCCCATCAAAGGGAGATCATTCCCAGAAGGAGAAGAGAGAAATAGTATTTGGGCTTTTCTGGTGATAGGCGAAGCGTACGCTATTTTTAAAGATTAAATCATTTAAAATCATATATCTTCTTTCCCAAATGGACTGTGGAATTTTTATAAATAGTTAGAAAAGAGATTTAATACACTGCAGAATTCTGATAAATAACTGAGAGAGATAATGTTTTTTTTTTAAATGCCAATTACTGTCACTCTTGTTAAGGACAGGCTAGATGTCTGTTAGTTTATCTGCTTGTCAGATGATTAGTTGGTTGATGTGGTTCATAGGGCAAACTGAGCCAGGATTTGACAATCTGCAGAAAAACAAAGGTAAGAGAAATCACTTCCCAGCAAACAAAATCAGCTTTGACTGAAATGGACAAAAATCAGATTTATTTACTGCCATCTTGCTGTTCTTGCTCTATTGACCCCATCTGAGCTTGCCCAGCCTCCCCTATGACTTAAGGAGATTTAGATCAAATGTCAGAGATGAGTGCTGGGTTTTTCCCCTTTGGTGCCTGACTAGAGGGGAGAATCCAAGGCCACAGGAGGCATTGAAGAAAATCTCATTGTTGGTATATATGCTTCCACACAGCAAGACTTCCTGAGGGACACCCCTCCCCTCTGCTCAGCTTCCCCGAAAAGAGATCAAATGTTTCAAAGCACTTTCACCTTTACTAATTTTTAATGCCTCTGCCAAACTGAGACTTGCCCACTGGAAAAAAAAAAAAATATATATATATATATATATATATGCTCATTGAAACAGCCAAAAATAAAAGTGATCCTCTAACAGTAGCACACTTAACTTCCTCCACAACTATCAGCAGGAGCCAAGAAGTACAGCATTTGCCCAATATATTAAGCATTAAAAATGTCTTGGGGAAATGATCACACTGGAAATCAGCATATGTTTAAATACAGTTCTCAAAATTCAGAGTCTCCTTATGAAAGAATCAAAGAGGTGATCACTTTGATCCTTCCCTACAACTTCTCCAGCTTCTGGCCCCACCCTCTCCATTCCTTTCCTTTGCTCCTTTGCCCAATTTCCCCCTCAAACCACCCACCAAGGTCTATGTGGAAACCAGGAATGTAACCCTAGGGTTTGGTTTCCCAGGCCATCAGGAGATAGCATTGCCTATCAGCCAAAAAAATAAAGCTTCCTGACTGCAGTTGCAGAAATTACAGCTAATTATATGCTCTATGCTTCCTGCAAAAGATATATATTTTAAGCTGCTGGGCTGACTTTCTCCCTTGGCTGTATTTAAAGGTTAGTTTCTGACCTGCTTCCTGGTTTAATGGAAGAGCTTAAATATTACAAATCATTACTTGATTCTAATGAATTATATCTCCCCTGGCACCTCACAAAATCCTTATCGTGCCAGAGGAAATAGTTGGAAAGAACAGGGAGTCTCCAAGATAATAAACAGAATAACATGCCATAGGGTTGTAGGTTTCAGGATTCCCGGCTTCTTGGGTGGTTGAAAGCTTTTGGCCCTCGGCCTCACACTCAGCCGAGCACCTGAGGCATGTGGCTAAGCAGCATGAACTCCCACTCCCCCACCTTGTACGATTGTTCACTTGGCTTAATTGTCAGTTCCTGCTAAGAACATGTAACATCTCATTTTCCCAGAGATTGTGGAAGTGTTGAGCTTTGCTTGTGGCCAAGTTGGGTAGCTGAATACACATCGTTTCCTTCCTTGATGCACAAATGCAGGGTCTGTCTATATCTCTCTGTGTACATAGAGGCCTTTTATTGAATACCAGTTTTGAATTCTAGTGATGATCTGGACCCAAACCGTTTCCCATTGTGTGTAATTGTGTGGGTAGGTATTCTCATCCAACTCTGCCTATTTACATACATCCCCAATCTTATTAAATTAAAAAAAGTAACCCAGACTCATGTACACAACAATAAAAGTGATATTCAAGGCATGGAATAAAGGAATACATGAAAGGCCCTTCTCTCTCCTCAGAGGCTAGAGGGAAGAAATTAGTCTCTTGATTCCAGCTAAGCAAAGCACAGCAAGGTAAGACTGTGGAGAGCTCGATTAGCCTTGGTAACTGAATTGTGAACTTCCCTGTCTTTAGTTGTTTGACTAAAACACACATGTGGAAAGTGAAGAATCCAGCCAAGTGTACAGACGATTTGTTTGTGTTGTAGCAAGTACTCTACTTCTCTCAGTGGCAAGCAGATTTGAAAAGGTGAGTAACCATTGAAGTATCAGTGATACATCTCATTTCTCATGACACTGAATTCTCTTGCAATCTATCTGAACTATAAATAATAGAATTTCAGAAATCTATCACTATATTTAGAAAGGATAAGCCTTGTGAGTGTATGGGTTTAGGCTGCTGAGGTGGTCTGATTGAAATGTCTACCTTCTTCTACAACCTATTTAAATATCTACACTGTTCTGTGCAAGTAATTCCACCATTAGAGACTGATTTATTTACTTTTTCCTCAAGAGATTCATTATTAAAACTCAAAAGCCCCTGGGAGAGGTAATTCACCTTAGGAAGGATAAATTTATCTGAACTGTTTCTAAGATGATGAGAAAGGCAAGGGTCTCATTGACGTATCTATGCCTCACA
Source organism: Cacajao melanocephalus (assembly GCA_963573385.1). Taxonomy (NCBI): domain Eukaryota; kingdom Metazoa; phylum Chordata; class Mammalia; order Primates; family Pitheciidae; genus Cacajao; species Cacajao melanocephalus. The sequence goes on from CAUYLG010070403.1 coordinate 14,895, forward strand.
GAGGAGACCGGAGAAATGGAAATGCCCAGCAGGTGCTGAAAGAAAGACTGGCCCTCTCTGTAGTACTCACAATGTCAGGAGCAGTTTCCTTGTAGACTATTAGCAAAAAGGAGAAATGGCCTCCCCCGGAATAGACGCTAACCACTCCCAGACAGAGAGATAGGTGCCCAAATGGAAAATGAATTTTTTTGTTTGTTTGTTTTATAGAATGCTACACTAATAAAATTAAGTTTGAAGATTTTATTTTATTTTATTAGATGGAGTCTCACTCCATTGCCCAGGCTGGAGTGCAGTGGTGCAATTTAGGCTCACTGCAACCACTACCTCCCAAGTTCAAGCGATTCTGCTGCCTCAGTTTCCCAAGTAGATAGAATTACAAGCATGTGCCACCACGCCCAGCTAATTTTTGTATTTTTAGTAGAGATGGGGTTTCACCATGTTGCCCAGGCTGGTCTTGAACTCTTGACCTCAAGTGATCCACCGCCTCGGGCTCCCAAAGTGCTTGGATTACAGGCATGAGTCACCGCACCCATCCTGAAGCCTTTTATTTTTAAGGTTTCTATTTCTGAGAGAGAGAGAAAACTCAAATGTGGGGGAAAATTGTCAACAGGGACTGTGGAGGCACTTTCTTTAAGAAAAGTTAGGTAAAACCAAAACTCTAGTAGGGATAGAGCTGAGGGTAGATACAATGAAAGCAAAAGCCAATGTACAAGGAAGAGCACATGTAAAAGGATGCATGCCATTTTTTTTTTTCCAGAGCATAGGAGACTACAGGGACTGGGGACCCTTCAGTTGATTTTTCAATGAAGAAAAACAAAGTCTTGTAAAATTCTTTAAATTTGCCTTAAAAGGAAACTCATCTGATGTGTGTTTCAGCAGCTTCATAGATACTGCAGAAGGAAGGTTTTAACTTAATATCTCTGTCAGCAAGATGGTTTATCACACTCAACAGAAATGACAGTAGAAGGAAAAAAAGGATGGGAAACCATTCTGGGGTGAGCAAAGGGTGACAACAGGATGGGAAAATCCAGCTTCACCAAATATTTATTCATGCTTATATAAACCTCAATTAGCTATCTTAAAATGCTAAGTCTCTGCTGAAGAAAAGGAGCGCTTGGAAATGTGACTTGGAAGTTGGTTGGTGTCAGTTATTTTGCTGCATTGTTGATTAATGTAATTCAAGTATATATTACAGAAACAGAAAAGGAAATGTGACTTCTTCAGGGACCCATTAATTTCTTAAGCATAAAGTGTTTGAAGGTTCAAAGGCTTTGTTGAAGCTTATTTTAAATTTAAAATTTCCATTGCCAAGGGATTGATTACCATTCTTATATTAGCTTTGTCAAACGCCAAGTTGATCTTAGTTCTTTCAAAGTTTTGTGGCACTTGACTGTTTTCAGAGCATTTTTTTTAAAGAAGGCTGTCTTACAAGTTCTCTCAAGGACAGACTTGCTTTCTCTTTATAAGAACAGCAAGAGGAAATTTTCTAAAACCTAAAAAAGAGCAATTCCCACTGTCCCCAACTTTGGGATCTTGAAAGTCATTCCTGCAAGACAGGTACAATTACCTCCTATTTCAAACACTTTCCCATATTAGTTTGCATTTGGTTTTCCTTTGACTTTAAAACATCAACCAATTTAGGCATCTTTGTGCATTTGAAGCTTAGTTATGTTGCTCAGGGACTCCCCAAATTATTTAAGCTTTTCCCATCTCTTCACTCCAAATGACTACACATAGCTTTTCTTATAGCTCTCTGCTGTCTTCCTCTGATCATTGTTTAAGGCACTCTCACAGACAACACTCTCTGAAAGTGAGTCAAAATCTCCCAAGCACCAGTCTTTATTTGTGCTGTCCCAATAGTGAACTCATTAGTTCAAGAAGTCAGACAGCAGGATTTCCGGCTCCTTGGAAACCAAGCCAAAAAGAGAACTGTCATTTCACACAAGGGCAATAACAAGAAATATGCCATTAGGAAATCAGGGTAAAGATGGCACTGCCATCCACCCAGATGAAGGTGGTATAAGAGAATCGTGAGACTGCATTAGAAACGAAAGCATTGTGACCCAAGGCTTTGCCCCAGGAAATCAATAGTGAGATTGTGGGCACTCTAAGAGCAGTTCAACAGAAAATCTATTTTCTTACCAGAAGACAGGTATTTTCTCTTTCTCAGTTTTGCTCTTTCCCTATGTTTCCAGTGCTGATACTACTGTGTGTTTTGGGGAGGATGAGATCAGGCCAGCAGAGGCTCCCTGTTGGCCCACGCCTCCTTCAAGGCTGTCTCCAAGTGCACGGGGCAGTGTAAATGTGAAGCTATGACCAGAGCTGGAGGACTGTCCCTCCACAGCTGCACCCACGCCTTTGTTTCATGCAGCCCTGAGAACTGTTTGTCCTTGGCTAAGGGGGACATACGTTCTCCTATCTGGTATGGAAGATTTTGCCTCAAGAAATGCTGTCACTCACATTGACTTTACTTTCAATGTCTCTTCTATTTGTGCTCAGTGTTTGGGATGATAATCTGGATCCTATTGCAAATAATCTTGAAGGCAGAGGCAGAGGAGTCTGGAGGAAGGTAGCGTGACTTCAAATATACCCCTTCCCCCCATCCGCTCATAGGGGTGTCTTTTAGGCTTGCTTCTTGCTCCACATCTTTGTCTCAGCCTTTTTTCTTACAAGCCACCCTCTAGAAACAAATGCATTCCAAGGGTCTGCTTCTGAATCCCCCATCCTTAAAGAATTGGCAGGAAAATCTGGACTGAAAATGGCTTTAATGTGGTCTCAAGCTCTAGTAACCTTTGTATATTAGCCAGCTGAAAACAGTGAATTTTGAGACGTGTGTGTGTGTGTGTGTGTGCTGATAGGGAGGGGACATTGGGAACTAGGTAAGACCATATGGAGGACTAGGATGTGTGGGGAGTGATTTCCTATCATGTTAGAGAAGGAGTGGTGCCTATCCACTGTCATGCACAATCGAATGCCTAGCAAATGGGCCCTTAATAAAGGCAATGAATGATCATGATGTGGACTGGAGAGGAAGGAAAAATGTGAAGTAGAAACACAGCACCAGAGGCTACAGTTTCATTAATGCAAAAAGAAAAAAAAATCTCCAGTGGCTGGCTTCTGGACAGCATGTAGAAACACTTAAGGGGGCTGGGCTTTGCTGTCATGGTCAAGCAAAAAGCCTCCTCCTGGGTATTACATTCCAATCTGGTAAGCACCAGAAAGGAAGCTGAGCCGGCTTTCCAATGGGGAATTCAGAGGTGTTGAGTTTTTGCATCACTTCTCAAACTTTGCAGACCATTTTCCTCTGTACCTAAGAGCACGGAGACATGCTTGGCATTCTTCACTCTTAAGAGCCTTCTGTGGGGAGCTACAGGGCTTTCACAGCAAGAGAGCTGGTGAGTGGCCTCAGTTCTGGGTTTTGATTTATCTGAAAGTAATTGTTTGTTAACAGTAAGAGGGTGGATGCCTCTGCAGGGACCTATACCCCTGCCTCTGCCTCCACCATTTCTTCATTATTCAACAAGCATGAAATTATGTCCTCACCCTAACTAAGGTCAGGCACTGTCCAGGGCATTCAGGACACACAGGAGTAAGTGTTCCCTTCCAGGAGCATGGAGGTACATAGTATTATCACCATTTGAGAGATGACAAAACAGGGTTAGAGAGGTTAAGTGGCTCAGAATCAGAGTATTCTAAATGGTGGTTTTATTAGCTATCAAATTTTAGAATGTGATATCTGGAAGAGACCTTCCTATTTTTCACAGAAATTTCTCTTTCATCGGAGAAGGCAACACATGAGCAAACCTATGATACTCCTTTCCTCTGACATTATCTCCACTGAATGAGTAGAGAACCTGAGCTGGAGCGGTTGTGACCACCCAGGTCCTACTCTGCTACTAGGGCTGCCTTATGCTGGGTCTCTATCAGTTCAACCCCAATAACCTTCTCAGATAGCCTGGCTTTACCTTACAGTTGCATCCTAGACCACTGAATAATGATGATGACAATGACAATGATGATGAAGAAAAGCATGACAGCAGCAGTAATTACTACTATTTCTGCTACTACCTGAGTTTATTCTAGATGTCACTTTCACCACAAAGGGTTATACAAATATCAACCCTGCAGGTATCATGTTCACCCCTGTAGTGTAGTAGTTGAAAGCATAAGCTTTTGAGTCAAACAGATCTGAGTTTGAATAACTACAAATGAGGACACTGAAGCTCATAGTTTGTTACTTGCAGGAAATTACAAAGCTTGTAAGTAGAAAACCATGCCAAGATTTATCCTGTTCCTGTCCTATTCCAGAACTTATATTTATTTCACTGTGATATACTATCTACCCACTTTGATCCTAGCATTTATGGATAATAGAAAACATTTATTAGTTACTTCCCATATGTCAAGAACTGTGCAAAACACTTTATATACATTGTCTCATTGAATTATCTTCAATGATTATTTATAATTGCCCTACTTATACAGAGGAGGGTAGAAGATCTAAACAGATTTAATAACCTGCCCAATATCTCACAGCTGGAAAGCAGTAGAATTCAAACTCAGGTCTAGGACTGTCTGGCCCTAAAGCCCATTCTCTTGACCAATATGTATGCTGTTTAGATAAGGGAGCTGATGTATTGGTGTCGTATTCAAAATTTCCTTTCATCACTGTGTAGGTGTTTTCATCACTACTTTTTTGGATACAGAAAAACTTAGAGTCAGTTTAGAAAGCCAGGTTAGCAGCACAGTTGGAACAAATAAACACAAGCACAGACCCTCCTATCATTAAGCCTTGAGTTAAAAGGGGCTTTCAAGGTTATGTAGTTTACCTTATTTTTTAGTTCAGAAAATTGATATTTCCATATCCTTGTCAGATGGAGCAGATCTCATACCTGAAAAAGAAAGTTCCAGCCTGGATTACGTAAAATGCACCTTTTCTCCCCTGAAATTTAAGTTGTTTGAAATGGGCACAATTGCCAATATTAGATTTGGATTGTTACCACCAATAAATGTGGTGCTATTTTTAATTAGTCCTGACTTCTGAACCATGGCTTTCCTGGTGCTACTATCTTCATTAATGATGGGAGACCCTCCAAATGCTCATGGGCAGGAGAGTTTGCAACATTTTGTGTGAGCCATAAATGCACAAAATTAGGCATCATTGGCTTGGACATAAAAGAAGAAAGGACGTTCTTAGAAGTGGTCTTTTGTTTGTTTTTAAAACGTCTCCTTAAATAGTAGTGTCTTGTTGGATTTAGTGTGTGTAACAAGACCATCTTGATTTCAGCTTATGGCCACTGAAGGCTTGGAAATATACCCTCTCCTCTTAGAAACTCTGTTCTCAGGGCTGTCTGGGGCTGACGGGAACACTTGCTATGGGATTCCTCTCAAGGGACACATCAGTTCTACAGTGCTACAGGAGATTTAGCTCTTACCAATTTGTAGTGAGAGGTATTGATTAATTCTCATTGGTTTATTTATCAATTAGATTAGACTTTTCTTAAACTTTGTGCTTTAGTTTAAAAATAATAAAGCGGTTACCATACATTAATGCTAAATGCTTTATGTGTAATATGTATCATTTATTCTTTCAATAACCTTCTGAAGTAAGTGCCATCGTCTCCACTTTATAGATGAAAAAACTGAGGCACAGAGAGATTAGATAATGTGTCTTAGGTCATACAGTCATTAAATGTTGGCCCTATGATTCAAACCCAGATCTGTGTGACTCTGAAGACTGTGCTATTAATAATGTTAAAATAAGGCGATAATAAGAACGAAGTTTTCATTTGCCTTTGATATCCTATTTACACCCTATGACAACTGCAAGATGAAAGTAGGTGGTATTATTCGTGGGAAACTGAAGTTCAGACAGGCTGTGACTCATTCAGTCATTTATTTATTTAACAGGCATTTTTGAGTGCTTATGGTGTGCCTGGCACAGTACCAGCCCTGATAATATGCTTGTATCCAAGCAGAAGACAGTGCAGGTTAGAAGCATGAGCACTGGAGTCAGACACACCTGGATTTGAGTCTTTCTTCCATAACTCTACTTATTTGTTTATTCATTTATTCGGCACATATACATCGGGTACCTCTAAGCACTATGTGCAGGTTCAACTGTAACTGGTATTTTGGGTAAGTCATTTAACCTCTCTCTGCTTCAAGCCCTCGGTCATGGAATAAGATACCTACCCCACACTTAGCGTGAGGTTAAATGTGGAAAGGGATGTAAAATTCTTGATAAATAGTAGCTATCAAGGCAGACACTACCCCTACCTTCACACAGCTGGCAGGCTAACAGAAAAGACAAAAAAACTAAGAGATTAAAATAAGAAATGTAGGTGCTCTGATAATATGAGGAGGCACATATTATTAGGTCTATTAGACTGCTCAGGCTGACATAACAAAATACCACACAATGGGTGATTTAAACAAAAGAAATGTATTTCCTCATAGTTCTGCAGGCTGGAAGACCGAGATCAAGGTGTCCACAGATTTGGTTTCTACTGACGCCCCTCTTCTTGGCTCACACATGGCTGACCCTTCCGGCTGTGTCCTCACATGGCCTTTTCTCTGTGCCTGCACATCCCTGGTTGTCTTCCTTGGCATGTTCTAATCTCCTTTTATTATTATAAGAACACCAGTCAGATTGGATTAGGGCCCACCCTAATGGCCTTTTTAACTTAATCAGTTCTTTAAAGGCCCTGTCTTCAAATACAGATGCATTCTGAGGTAGTTTGGGGGATGGGGTGGTGGTAAGGTTTCAACAGAATAATTTGAGGGGAGGTTAAAATTCCATCTATAACATTAGATGGAATTTATTTTTTTCTCTAGCTTTATGTCACCATAAATATATTTATTTACATCAATGTTAATATTTGCATTGTTAGCAAGTGGGAAGATGTTTAAATTGTCCTGTGTAATTAATATTCATAAGGTCATGTTTTTGAAAGAATATTCAGAAATAACATATTACCATTGAAGATAGAAAATTTAGATTTTTTGAAATTCTAAAATTTTATTCATGGTAAACATAATATAAATATATAGAAAAATAATTATATACTGAGTTACAAGACCACTAAAAATAAGAATAAAAAGTTTTTAACAACAGTTTCTCAAAAGTTTGTTAGCTTGTGAATGGTGAATGATGTTTTCAAATGTAATCATTATCAAGAATGCAAAAAGATTAACTGTGGGTGATAAAATTGTTGAATTTTGTTTACTGTGCTTTTCTGTGTTTTCTAAGTTTTCTATGCTTCCTGCTATATAATCTTCCCAGGGTTAGAAAAAAAAATTGTTTTTTTGTTGTTGTTGTTTTTATTTTTTTTTGAGCTGGAGTCTTGCTCTGTCACCCAGGCTGGAGTGCAGTGGCGCAATCTCGGCTCACTGCAACCTCTGCCTCCTGGGTTCAAGCGATTATCCTGCCTCAGCCTTCCAAGTAGCTGTGATTACAGGTGCCCACCACCACACCTGGCTAATTTTTATATTTTTAGTAGAGACAGGGTTTCACTATGTTGGCTAGGCTTGTCTTGATCTCCTGACCTCGTGATTCACCCGCCTTGGCCTCCCAAGGTGCTGGGATTACAGGTGTGAGCCACTGCACTCAGCTCAAAAAATGTTATTTTTACAGAGCTCAGTGAATCAGATTTCACTGGTATTAAATAGTAAAGTGGAAACACCATAGGCTCCAGAGGTAGAAAAACTTCCATATTGAATCTCGCTCTGTTCTGTGTGGTTTGTATGGCATTGGCCACTTTTTAACCTCTGGTAATTTCAGTTCCATCTGTCAATAAATGTTGCCACCTGCCTTCCAAGATTGTGTAAAGATTAAATGAGATATTAATGTGAATCACTTGTTAATGCTTTACTCTTTCCTTCCCTTCCATTTTCACCAGTTAGAAATAAGAGTTGGGGCAGGAGGATAGGGAGTGTGGGCAGGGGGCAGAATGATATGTTAAAGTTCCTAAAAGCATCTGGCTAATGACAAATGACAAAGTCCTTATGGCTCTTCCTACAGTGCCCTGACGATAGCAGCTGGTGAACTCATAAAGATAAAACAGGTAAAGAGAAAATTAGACAAGAAGAGGACAGAGGTAGCTAAAATCCAGTTCAGAAAACATTTCAAGGGTCTATATATAGCATTGTTCTCATCTGCATCTCATTATCTTAATAATCCAAACAATAGTCCTTCAATGCCTTGCACAGGAGGATGGGAAATAATTTCCTTGGACAGGGTCCCCAGACTCTTTATCACATTAGGCATTATTTCCAAATGTTGAGCGCCACGGGAGTGTTTCACATTCTCCTAACCATTAAACAGATAAGCTTCCTTCGGGGAAGGATGAGTTGGGCAACCCACAGAGCAGCCATGTGGAAGAGAATTCTCTGGAATGCCAAAGCTCTAACAGAGATCCAGTGCAGCATGTGGAGCCTCCAGAAGGGATGCTTTATCCAAATCTGCATCTGCCTTCTGGAGTCTTTACAGACAAAACTGATTTTTCTCTGTAAAGACTCCAGAAGCCACGTAGAATTTATTTCACTTTTTTTCTCCTGGAAAATGTAATGTTTTTAAAATATGATTTTATTTTGAAATATTTCAGACATGCAAGGAGTTGCAATAATAGTACAAAGAATATTATGTAGCCTTCACTCAAATACTTCAAATGTTAATAGGTTAGCACTTTTGCTTTCCCATTCTGTCTCTCTAATTATATATAATTATCATTACTATTGACTATTGTCTAACCATTTGAGAGCAGGTTGCAGGTATGATATTTCTTTACCCCTAAATACTTCAGTGTATATGTCCTAAAAAACAAGGTGGTTTTTTTTTTTTTTACACAAACACAGTACAATTATTACAATTAGGGAGAGTTAACACTGCTACACTGTTACCTAATCTTTAGACCTTATTCAAATCACCACTGTCCCAGCAACAGAATTTATGGCAAAAGGATCAAAGATCCAATCTAGAATCAGGCATTGCCTTGGGTCTCTTTAGTCTCTTTTAATCCTGAACTCTTATTTTTTTCTTTTGTCCTTTAGAACCTTAACATGTTTGAAGAATATAAACCAGCTGTTTTATAGAATGTCCCTTAATTTGGGTTTGCCTAATGCTTCTTCATAACTGTTTTCAGGTTACACATATTTGGCAGGAATATCACAGAAGATACGTTGGCTCTTTCTCAGTGTATTATCATACTTGATGTCAATTTGTCATATTAAATCTCTTTTTTTTTTCTGATATGGTCTTGCTCTGTCACCCAGGCTGCAGTGCATTGGCATAATCATTGTTCACTGCAGTCTTGAATTCCTGGCCTCAAGCAATCCTCCTGCCTCAGCATCCCCAAGTAGCTGGGACTACAGGCATGTGCCACCACACCTGGGTAATTTTGTATTTTTCAGAGAGGAGTCTTCCTATGTTGCCCAAGCTGGTCTTGAACTCCTAGCCTCAAGTGATCCTCCCACCTCAGCCTCCCAAAGTGTTGAATTATAGACATGAGCCATGGCACCCAGCCTAGCCTTTCCTATTCTTGATGTTATTGTTGTCTTTGCAATTAATACAAATATTGGGGGAGATACTTTTGGGACCATGTAAATATTGTGTTTCTCCTCAAACTTGTACCTACTAGTTTTATCTTTTAAAATATTTTAGAATTTGACCCTTCTGTAATGTTTGGCTAAACACAACAAAGATATACTATTAATTAAAGCTCATCTCTCTGGAAAGCCACATATAAGAAGGCTGCACTTTGTGGCACACAAGGCAACCCCCCGATAGAGCCCTAGATACCCTGAGACCAGGCTTGCTCTTTCTGGATGTCTTAGAAGCTCACTATGTCTTTAAAGATTCCTTCCACTCCCACTGGAAAAGAAACCTTTCAAATAGTCCTCCAATCTGGAAGTTGGGACAAACTGGCACCTGGCAGCCTCCAGAGAACCTAGTCTTATGCCCTGAGAATGGAGTCTCGTGCTTTGTTTGGGGGGCTTTATCGGCAGTGCTTTTGTTTTTTCCATGTCTGTGGATCTCTTTATAATGGCTTCTCATTGTTTACACTGGAAGTCATTAACTTTCACCTCTGGCAGAAGCTGAAGCTCTGAGCCGCATCTGAATGGGAGACTAGAGTGGGTATTGGAAGGACCCCCTGCTACCACAGATCTCAGTCTCCTTATTCTTCAAAAGATCCAATGGAAATGCAAACAGCTTGGGAAAGGTTGTACCAAAACAGAACAGACAGATACCTCTCCCTAGGAGGAACTCCTGCCCCATTTGGGAGGCTTCACACCACCACAGTCCCCGGGGTGCTGACCCGTGCTCTTTCCCTCTGACTGCCACCTGACATAATGAGCAGGACACACACCCTTGGGGTGAGCCTTTTCCTTTCAAACCCTGCTCTCATTTACAAACAAATGAGAAAAAAAGAAAAAAGGAAGAAGAAGTTGACATTCTTTTCTGTCTGCTCACGGTCCGGTGGGGATTTTAGGCTGCCAGGTTCTGCAGTACCTGCCATCATCACTTAGAAGGATGTAGGTGACGGGGGATGGAGGCAGCAAACCACATTGCCATGTGTGTACCTATGCAACAATCCTGCATGATCTGCACATGTACTCCAGAACCTAAAGTACAATTAAAAAAAAAAAAAGTCCAGAGCGGGAGCTGCTGAGCTCGGCCTGGGCGCCAGCAGCCTCGCCACTCCGGAAGAAGCCAAATGCATTCTCTTTTCATGTGTTTCTTAAAAAAGAAGGCTGTGATATGAATTGAAGTTCAAGGAGTAGGATTTAAAAAAAAAACAATGGCTTTATTGAGATATAGTTCACATACCATACTACTCATTCATTTGAAGTGTACAATTTGATGGAATTAGTATATTCACAGAGTTGTGCAATCATCACCACTGTCAATTTTAGAACACTTTCATCACTCTAAAAAGAAGCCCATACCCGTTAGCAGTGGCTCCCAAGGGGTAATTTTAAAAATGGCAGACCCTCTGTTTCTTGAACAATAGTTGGCCATCTTTTGTTCCCTTCCTGGATTTAACTATTTAGTTGCTATCTTCCAGCTGAGCTGTGCCTGCACTGGGCTTTTGTGAGACTTAATTAATTGATAGTAGCTATGCAGTTGAGTTTTCTTCCCTAAGACGCACTAATTTGAACTTGTGCTTAGTATATTTAATTTTAAACATCTGACTTTTTCCTTAGGGAATCATAAATGGGTCATCCTTAGGCAAATTACAGAATTATGGAAATCATCTTTTCTACAATTTACAGTTTAAGTCGCACTTTCACTTCACATAGACAATGTTATTTTATTCTCCTAAACAACAGATGTAAAAATAATAATAGAAATCATTTATAAGGTGCTTATTCAGCTCTTAGAGCTCTCATATGTGTTTCCATAATTCATCTAATCCTGTTATGGTCTGAATGTGTCCCCCAGATTTCATGTTGAAACTGAATTGCCAGTGGCATAGTATAAAGAAGTGGGGCTCTGGGAGGTGATTAAGTCACAAGACAAAGCCCTCATGGATGGAATTAGTCCCTTATAAAAGGATTTGACTACCATGGCACATGTATACTTATGTAACAAACCTGCCCATTCTGCATATGTATCTTAGAACTTAAAGTAAAATTAAAAAAAAAAAGAAAAAAATGTTTGAAGGGGCCCGTCCACTCCTTCCATCTCTTCTGCCATGTAGGGATGCAGTGAGAAGGTCCTCACCAGACATCCAATGCTGGCACCTTGATCTTAGACTTCTCAGACTCCAGAACCGTAAGAAATAAACCTCTGTTGTCTACAAATTATTCAGTCTCAGGTATTTTGTTATTGTAGCACAACTGGACAAGATGAATCCTCAGCCACTAGATGAGACAGGTATTGTTAAAATTAACCAGAGGTGCAAAGAGGTTAAGTGACAACAAGCTGAAGGTCATAGAGCTAGTAAAAGCAGAGCTGAGATGTGAGCATATGCAATCTGATTCTAATCTGAACTCTAAGCACCATGCTAATTGCTGCCAGTGTTTCCATTTGAGAAGCAAGGACTGAGCCTTTGAGAGGTTATACATTATGAGAGGGAGCTAGTTAGGACTTAAACACTTAAATACAAGTATTCAGACCCCAAGCCCAATGCTATAACCAGTCAATGTGCCTCCATCAATTACTTATCTCAGTATCTTGCCAGATATAAAGAATTGAGTTTTTCCTCTAAGTCAAAAAGAAAAAGGAATACAAAATATTCCCTACTGAAGCTTTGTGTCATCAACTATATTGCTAGGATGACATTAGCAATGTGCAGAAAAGCTACCTAAATATCACAAAGTTGGCTATACTTTCGGTGGGCCAGAAGTACTTTTCAAACAAATCTCCAAGGTCAATTTTCCCTTCTTTGCTTTTGCCTGTGCCTTCGTAACCTCTCTTGATTTCTCTTTCTTAATGTCTCCTATTCACAAATAAGGAATGAAGCACATGGATTTAATAACCAAGGCAGTGATTCATGTGTACTTTCATCTAATCAGAAAGAGTAGTGGCAGGCCCAATAACTCATTTTGGTTGTATATCATTTTAAAAGAGTTGACACACATGTCCTTTAGAGAGAAAATAATAAAATTTTAAAAAGCAAAAGCCAGCACAGATCTGCCAGCTGCAATGATTGGTTACACAGAAGAGATCCATGGAATTCTGAAGTCATTTGGGTTTTGTTAAGTTTGCTGAAATAGCACCAACTGTGATCTCTACCTCTTTAAATGGTTTAATGACTTTTAGATAAGTCTTCAGAGTTAAATGGTTAAATCACCAAATGCTTCATAAAATAATTATGCAAACAATTTTCTGGCTAATTATCTAACATGAACAGAAGCACACAGCTGCTAAGATATATAATTGCTGTTTCATCAGGACTGCCTATTGTATTTACATAATCCCTTTACTGATCTTGGTGTGGTTTGGTGGGAGGGCACTAACATAACATCTCATGAAATGAACAGGTTAAAGGCACAGCTCCTGCCCCAGCTGGTAGACAACAATAGCGACTTACTTTGATTTTTTTTTTTTTTTTTTTGAGGGAATGGATAAGGGCCTTCAGATCTTACGTACATTTGTGTGGTATATGTAAGTCTTAAATAAGTATATTTAAATTAAGTTTGAGCAGAGAAATATTTTCCCTGTTAGGTATATAATAGGCATATAAAGAAGTAAATATATCATCATTACACAGTCCACAGACTGAGCACCCTCAGTTAACCAACACCCAGAGCAAAAGCAGAATATTACCAGGACCCCAGAAGCCTCCCTTATCCTTCCTCTTAGTTTCTGTTCCCTCCAAGGGTAGTTACTGTCCTAACATCTATCAGCAGAGACTAATTTTATCAGTTTTGTGCTAAATTTTAATAAAATCATAGTGTGTGCTCTTTTGTCTAGCTGATTTAGTTCACTGTGTTTGTAAGATTCATCTATACTGTAATTTGCTTGTTCTCATTGTTGTATAGCATCCCACTGTGTAAACATACTACCCCAATTTATCTATCATTTAATATTGATGGTGGATAGTTTCCAGTTTGGTGATATTATGAATAAAACTGCTGTGAATAATGTTGTGTTGTTGTTCTCTTGGTGAACATATGAGCACATTTCACTCGGGTCTCTACCTAGGAGTGGGATTGCTGTCTTATGGGGTGCTCATATCTTCAGCTGTGTTAGATACTACCCAACACTTTTCCTGAAAGGTTGTGAGGTACTGTGTTAAAGGAAAAAAATCTATCTTCCTGGGTTCACAAGGGACGTGGTTTCAAAGGCAAGAACTCCCAGCGCCATGCCTCCATCCACCTCCCCATCCGGGAACCTAGAGTTACTTGTCTAACTTTCCCGCGTGAGCTAGGGAAAATTTCAGGTGTGCGCCTTTGTTTAAAAAAGCCCGTAAAAAGCTCTGGGAGGAAGGGCTTCTGTTCTGGGCCGGATAACCAATCCCACATCAGAGTGGAAGATCAATCACTCCAGAGGAAGTTTGAAAGAACTCCTCTCATTGAACAAAAACGTTAACTGGGCGGAAATAACTTAAAACACTACTGGCCTTTACCTGTGCGAGTCCGTCTCTGACATCCCTTCCCACAACAACGTGGGAGCTGTTTTTTCCTCTCTACCTGTGCGGATATCCCCTTCAGATTCCCCTCCCACGGCAGCGTGGGAGCGCGCTCTCTCTGTCTCTCAATAAATCGCTTTCTGCTAAACTCTTTGGGTTCGCTATTTATGTGAACTGCAAGCTCACCACGCCAGGGCCCCTTCCCCATTCCTGAGGCAAAGAGAGGCCAAGAACCTTGGGCACATCAAATCGGGGAGGGAGCTGCGACCCGGTTACAGTTGTACCAACTTGCACACCTACCACCATTAGGGGAAAGCTGGGATGAATGTTTTGAAGAATTCGAAATGATGAATGCTAAATTCTAAAGGGCAGTGCAGAGTAAGGAGAAGAGTGGACAGTAAGTCTAATGGGAATGACCCCAACGATGTGGCCTAGTAAATAAAGAAAAGGATCAGAGACAGCAGCCTGATGAAGGGAGCAGTCACAATTAAAGATCATTTAGTGGGTAGGAGAAGCCTCCTTGGATATTTATTGCCCACTCTGTGTTCCTCTGCAGCTCTGATACATGCACTCACAGCATGCATCCCAGAAAACAACCCCAGGTGGATTCTCTCTTTCATCTTTAGTCCAAGTGGAGCATGCTCAAGGCTTTCCAGGTCTGAGGTAGCAGTTGGAGCCTTGGGGATGCCCTGCTTCTTAATATATGGCTGCCCTTGCTGGGGCATACAAATTCTTATACACTCTTACTGGTGTCTAGCAGCTCTGAGGCAAGGGTACTGTAGACTAAATGTTTGTGTCTCCCAAAATTCATACATTGAAATCCTAAATCCACCATGTGATGGTATAAGGAGGTAAGGCCTTTGGTAGGTAATTGGGTCATGAGGGTGGAGTCTTCATGAATGGGATTAGTGCCCTTATAAAAGAGACCCCAAAGAGCCCTCTGTATCCTCCACTGCATGAGGACACAGTAAGGAGACAGTGATCTACAGATCAGGAAATAGGCCCTCACCAGAACTCCACCCTACTAGAACTCTGAGCTTAGACTTCCAGCCTCCAGACTGTGAGAAATAAATTTCTATTGCTTAAAAGCCACCCAGTCTATGCTACTTTGTTATAGGAGTCCAAACTAACTAAGGTGCAGGGGAATGGAGAATGTAAGAGCAGA
Organism: Cacajao melanocephalus; assembly: GCA_963573385.1. Lineage (NCBI taxonomy): Eukaryota > Metazoa > Chordata > Mammalia > Primates > Pitheciidae > Cacajao > Cacajao melanocephalus. The sequence goes on from CAUYLG010070403.1 coordinate 30,138, forward strand.
CAAAGAGAAACTAGAGAGAAGAAAATGAAACAGCTAGCTGGTTGTACAACTTTAAGCAAATCATTAAAATTTTCTCAACAGCTTTGGCTTCCTCAGTTGCAAAAAATGAAGGCAAAAATACTTAACTCCCTAGGTTTACTTGATAATTATATGAATTAAAAGAATATATATGGAAATGCTCTGCCAACTTTAAAAAGTAAACACTGGTTATCTTTTCAGTGTGGCATTTTTATTAATAGTCAAACTGTCACCTTAAAGTATAAATGTATCTCTAAGAAGTGGTATTAGTTTCATTTTTGTATTCAAATTATAACATCTGCAGTAATAGACTAAGAAATAATCCGTGTCAGTAATGTTAACAGGACTAACATTTAAGATGTCTGAAATTATGATTACCCAGGATTCATTTCTTGACCCATCTAGATCTCCATCCAGACTCATGTCCATTAATTAATTAATTTAGCAAATATATTTTTTGAATACTTTTTTTTTGTTTTAGAGCAATTCTTGTCAGAAGTTTTTAAGAAGATTCAAAGATAGACTTCAAGTGATCTCTGAACCTCCTGATTTTGTATGGATGGAGATATGTAGGTGGCTTTGGCTATCAGATTCTCACAGGACTCTGCAAAACCCCTTCTTTAAAAAAAAGGTTAAGAAGCACTGCTTAGGAATGTGCGGAATAAAAGAATATAAAAACTTCATGAAATAATTTGGGATTGCCCATGTAGAAAACTGCAAGTTAAACTGAAAACAGACTTTATATTATCAACGACGGATGTCATTAGATGACAAAATATTATTGTCAAAATGCTTAGGGAAAATAGGTATTAACTTAGAATAATATACCATGCTAGATTACTGTTCTAAGGTGGGGTGAAATAAAGAGACATTTTCAGAGAAACAAAGGTTGAGAGAATTTATCAACTTGAGAGCCTCACCAAAAGAACTCATATACTTGAGGAAATAGGAAATTTAATCCCAAAATACAAAGTGGGGTGCAAGAAGGAATGATAGTGAACAAAGAAATTTTTAAACATGTTTATAACTCTAGGAAGCACTGTTCATTTGTTTGTTTGTTTTAAAGAAGATCAGTTAAGGGGTTGTTTAAATAACAAGTAACTAAAATGCTAGATGGCAACAGTAGGAACAAAGGGATGAGGAGAGACTGAAATTATAAAGTCCAAGTTCATTTTATTATTTAGGAGGAAAATAGACTTAGGTTTACTTTAGACTTTAAGCAAGTATGCTTTCCAAAATTTGAGAGTGACTCTCAAAGAATAGGGGGAAATGTAGGGTTTCTTTTACATGACAAAAAAAGATTAAAGAACACTAGGTTGCTCTACTTTTGCACCGCAAAAGAACATATCAACAGAGTAAACAGACAACCTACAGAATAGGAGAAAATATTTGCAAACTATGCATCTGATGAAGGTCTAATATCCAGTATCTACAAGGAACTTAAATTTACAAGGAAAAAAAACCACAAACAACCCCATTAAAAAGTGGTCAAAGGACATGAACAGACACTTTTCAAAAGAAGACATAAATGTGGCTAAGAAGCATATGAAGAAAAAAAGCTGAGTATTACTGACTGTTAGAGAAATGCAAATCAAAACCATAATGAGATACTATCTCACACCAGTCAGAATGGCTATCATTAAAAAGTCAAAAAATAACAGATGCTGGCAAGGTTGTGGAGAAAAAAGAACACTTATATGCTGTTGGTGGGAGGGTAAATTAGTTCAACCATTGTGGAAAGCAGTATGCTGAATCCTAAAAGAGCTGAACCCAGAAATCCCATTACTGAGTAAAATCCCAAAGGAATATAAATTGTTCTATCATAAGGACACATGCACACAAATGTTCACTGCAGCACCATTCACAATAGCAAAGACATGGAATCATCCTAGTGCCCATCAATGGCAGACTGGATAAAGAAAATGTGGCACATATACACTGTGGAATATTGTGCAGTCATAAAAGAGAACAAGTTCATGTTGTCCTTTGCAGGAACATGGATGGAGCTGGAGGTCATTATCCTTAGCAAACTAATGCAGAAACAGAAAACCAATACTGCATGTTCTCACTTATAAGTGGAGCTGAATTACGAAAACACATGGACACATTGGTGGGAGCAACACACACTGAGGCCTGTCAGGGGGATGGAGAGGATCAGAAAAAATAACTATTAGGTACTAGGCTTAGTACCTGGATGATGAAATAATCTGTACAATAAATCCTGGTGACATGAGTTAACCTATATAACAAACCTACACATGTACCCCTGAACCTAAAAGTTTTTTTAAAAAGAAAGAACACTAGATTGTTCTAATAAAGAGCAGGAAAGAGAAAAAATAAGCTAAGGCATAATAAACAGAAAAAAACCAAAATATAGTAGAAAAAGTGTAGATATATCAGTAACCTCAGTAAATGTAAACAGGTTAAACTAGTGTGTTCAAAGATGGAGGACTTCAGACTGTTTTTAGAAAATAAAATTCATCTGTGTGCAGTTTTTAAGAGAAATACCTAAAATGTGATAATGCTTAATGGTTGAAAGGTATGGAAAAAGACAAAATAGGAAAAGACTGACATTACCAGAAAAGCAATATTAAGACTTGAAGGCTTAATTTGGAATAAAGAAGATCATGATTCAATGACTAAAGAGTAATTCACAGGAAATCAATAGCAATGCTGAGTCTTTATGTTCGCAACAAAATAGACTCCTAGCTTATCAAATAAATTGGACAATTCTACCTTAATAGAAGATATTTTGCATGCTTCTTTCAGAACCTGATCAAATATTGGTAAGAATATAGACATTTTAAACAACATAATTAACAAGCCGGATTAAAGGAGACCTATATGGGAACATATATTCCTGAAATAGAGAATTTACGTTAGTTTCAAGCAACATCGAAAACACTGACCACAAAAGAAGTCCCAAGAAATCCTAAAGAATCAAGAACACAAACACATTTTCTTTCTACAACGCAAAAATATTAGACATCATAGACAAACTACTGAAAACCAATGACAAAGAAAACAGAATCAACACAGCCAGAGAAAAAAGACACGTTAAAAACAGCAACAATAATTAGAGTAACTGTTGACATCAAAAGCAATGAAAGCCAGAGACAATGTAATGAAAGCTTTTAAAAGCTCATCATCTAGACCAGACTCAGTGGGTCACTCCTGTGATTCCAGCACTTTGGGAGGCCAAGGAGGGAGGATCACTTGAGGTCAGGAGTTTGAGACCAGCCTGGCCAACATGGAGAAACCCTATCTCTACTAAAAATAAAAAAAAAAAAAATGAGCCAGGCATAGTGGCACATGCCTGTAGTCCCAGCTACCTGGGAGGCTGAGGCAAGAGAATCTCTTGAACCTGGAGGCAGAGGCTGTAGTGAGCCGATATCATGCCACTGCACTCCAGCCTGGGTGACAGAGCGAGACTCTGTCTCAAAAAACAAACAAACAAAAATCTCATCATTTAGAATGTTATATCTAGCAAAATATTTGTAAATGTTAAAGTGAAATAAAAACATTCTCAAGCAGATAAAAGCTGAGAATATTTGCACCAGCAGAATTGCCTACAAAAAAAAATGCTAAAGGTTTTACATTTTTAAAAAGTTTAAATCTAAAAATGCTAAAAGTTCTTCAAAGGGGAAATGATATCAATTGGAAATTCAGACCTATGGGAAAGAAGGAGGAGCACTGGAAGTTGTAAATATGTGGGTAATTATGAAATGCTGTTTTTTTCTAAGTTTGTTAGTTAAACAATATGTTATGGAGGAGAGTTATAATACAAGCAGTAGTAAAGTATGTGACAACAATAGCACAAAGAAAGGGCCAAGGTATAAATAGAATTGTACTGTGTTGCCGGGTACTTATGTTATCCATGAAGTAGTACAATATTAATTTAACATAGACTATGATAGGTTAATATTAATTCCTGGAAAAGATATTAATAGGTATAGATAAGAAGCCAACAAAGAAAAGAGAACAAATACTAAAGATTACTTGATTCACACACACACATGAAAGATAAAAGAACAGAGAGGACAAATAAAAACCAAACAGAAAGGTGATAGACTTAAACCCAGTCATATCACTAATTAGATGAAATGTGAATGAATTAACCATTCCAATTAATAGGCAGAGACTGTCAGACTGGAAAAAAAACAATAACAACTAAAATCCAACTATATGCTATTTACAGGAGAGATACTTTCAGCATAAAGACAGAAGTTGAAACTTAAAGGTGAGAAAACTACATACCATGAATGAACTAAATATAAGAAAGCCAATAAAACCAAATTAATATCAGACAAAATTGACTTCAAGACAAAGAGTATTACCAGAGATAAGGAAGTCCAATTCATAATGATAGAAAGAACCAATTCATCCAGAGACCTAACAATCTTAGACATGCATGCATTTGCTAATTAAAGTATATATAACACTGAGTGAACTGGCAAAGTTGTTCCCTGCTTTTTTTGTGTGGAAGAGCTTCTATCCTTCCTGCTACTGTTATACACCCAGGAATGCTGTGATGATGGAGATGGTTTAAATGATGTTTATATGTAGTTAATTGTATATGCAATGTAGCTAAATGGTATGTTTCTTCCTGCCATGAAACTATATTTGGATTTCAGGTGATAATTGTTTGTTTCTTCTTAAATTTGAAAATAAAAATGTTACTGTTTTTAATGACTGTAATCCCTAGTTCATGGACCATATTTAGAGATCTCCGTTGCAGATTTCTCTAGTCAAGAGTTGTCAGGCATGTGATCCAGAGCAACTTTATCTTATATGGGAGCTGGGTAAAATGAGGCTGAAACCTACTGGGCTGCATTCCCAGACTGTAAGGAATTCTAAATCACAGGATGAGACAGGAGGTCAGCAAAAAATACAGGCAATAAAGACCTTGCTAATAAAACAGGTTGCAGTAAAGGTGCTGGCCAAAACCCACCAAAACCAAAATGGCGATGAGAGTGACCTCTGGCCATCCTCACTGCTACACTCCCACCAGCACCATGACAGTTAACAAATGTCATGGCAATGTCAGGAAGTTACTCTACATGGTCTGAAGAGGAGAGGCATGAATAATCCACTCCTTGTTTAGTATATCATCAAGAAATAACCATAAAAATGGGCAACCAGAAGCCCTTTGGGCTGTTCTATGGAGTAGTCATTGCTTTTCTTTACTTTCTTAATAAACTTGCTTTCACTTTGCACTTTGCATTTGCCCTGAATTCTTTCTGGTGCAAGATCTAAGAACCCTCTCTTGGGGTCTGGATCAGGACCCCTTACTGCAATATTGTGACTTTAAAAATAAGCTGGGTCAACAACCCAGTACGGTCTATGGTCGTGGCCATAATATACCCTGTGGTGGGGTTATCGGTTATCGCTTTGATGTTTCTTTCCATGTATCAGACTATAGTTGGTCCATGCATTGCTAGAATCTCGACATTAAAGCAGAGATAGCAATCAGCATGCAATTTTGATGCTCTACCATGGTAACAATCACACATGACAACACATTGAGTCATCTACTATTAAACATTTACCAAAGTTTGTGCTCCAAAGTTTAATTTGCCATGGAGCTGTTTGGAACACAGAATTAAATGCAAACTATAGGAAGACTGTCATACTTACTTAACAAAATGAATGAAAGGAGACCTTTAGGAAAGGAAAAGGAGAATTAGAGATTCTCTGAATTCAAAAGAATCCCTGTCAGTCATCTCAACCAGCAATTTCCTAATTTAATGAATACACAACTCATCTGCAAAAGTTTTTAAAGTACAGATACTTGGGTCCCATTTTCAGAGATTAAAATTAATGGCTCATGTTAGGACCCAGGAATATAAATTTTAAACAACCTCTCTAAGATTATGATGCAAGTAGACCTCAGACTACTGTTTTAGAAATGGTAGTCTAGTTCCAACATATCATACATGACAGGTGGGTTCCAGAAAGTTTATCCTCATTCTGAGCCAAGTCTGCCTCTGCCTTCTGCATGTTCAGGCTCTTCCTTCAGAAGCTGCATAGAATAGCTCAAACATCTCTCATATTAACAGCCTTTCATATCACTCAACATAGTAATCTGGCCTCTTTAACAACCCCCGATTTTTTTTTCCAGGCAAAATACTCCCAGTTACTTTGGCGTTTTCTCAAATAGTATGATATTTATACACATCACCCACCATTTGCTGTGTGTGTCTAAAAAGGCAACATGAGAGCTAAAAAACATATTTCAATTTATCCTCATCATCAAAAAATACAATGAGGGCCATTACCTCTCCTTGTTTGTCTTTATGCTTCTTAATAGGTACTGTATGTCCTCTTTGCCTTCTTTTAAAAGTTGTTCTGGCTATTCTAGGCCCTTCAAATTTCCATTAAAATGTATGAACAATTTCAAGTTGTCCAAAAGAGTCTGCTGGAATTTTGGTTGTATTGCCTCAAATCTATACATCAACTTAGGTAAAATTAATATTTTAATAATATTTATTCTTAAAATTCATGAACAGAGTATATCTCTCAATTTATTTGAATCTTCTTTGTTTCTGCCATGTTTCATGGGGTTTATCCCCTAGTGGTTCATATCTTGATGCTGTTGAAAATTTTAAAAGGAAAGTTTGCTTGTTGCATTTTGAAATGTAATTAATTTTTGTATGTTGCGTCTTGTAACTATGCTAAACTCATTGGTCCTATTAGCTTTTTGGTAGATTCCATAAGATTTTCGATTTAGATTATAATGTCATCTGCAATTAAAGATGGTGTTACTTCTTTCACAATATGGATGCCATTGACTGTTTTCTTGTCTTATTTCACTGACAAGAACTTTTGATACAATGCTGAATAGAGTAGGGAGAGTGGACATCCATGCCACCTTTTCCTAGTCTTAGAGGGAAAATTTTCAGACTTTCACCATTAGGTGTGATGTTCATTGTAGTTTTTTGTGGATGCACTTTATAAGGTTGAAAAGGAATCCCATTGATTCCTTCTTGGCCGAGAGGCTTGCTTTTCTTTTTATTTGTTTGTTTTTAAAATTGGGAACAGAGTAGTGATTGCCATACTTTTTCTATAAACGGACAAACAGTACACATTTTAGGCTTTCTGGGACATACATTGTCTCTGTCTCTTCTTCCTCCTCCAGCTCCTCCTCCTCCTCCTCAGCTCCTCCTCCTCCAGTTCCTCCTCTTCCAGCTCCTCTTCCTCCTCCTTCTCCTTCTTCTTTTTCTCCTCCTCCTCTCCCTCTTCTCCTCCTCCTTCTTCCTTCTTCCTTTTCCTCCTCTTCCTTCTTTTTTCTTTTTCATAAAACTGTTTAAAAATATAGAAAGACATTCTTAGCTTGTGGGCCACAGAACTGTAGTTTGCTAACTCCCGACCTAGAGATTTGTTATACCTACAATTTCACAACTAACACTAAGGACAATAGTATCAAATTGCTTAGGCTTCATCTCTTCAGTTTTGGGATACAAAGGAATGGCGGGAACTGACAACCTAACTTTAGTCTCTAAAATATATTACTTCTTGTTAAAGTATTCACATGAAGTGATCATAATCTTGTCTATATTGACTTGTTAACATTGAAAAATAAGACTAATGGAAGAGGATATAGGTATTATAAACAGTAATTCATAATTAGAATGTTTACCTTGCTCAACTACAAAATTTCTAGTCATCAAAGAGTAACACATTCTGCTCCCTGTTGGTCTGGATGGACCAGCCACTAAGACTCTCAATTCTTTTAGTTCCTTTACCACCGCAAATCTGGATGTTAAAACACTCGTCTGTACTCACAAACCAACTAAAGGAAGTTGAAGGTTTTTTGTGATCTCTTAGAATCCTATTTTTTTGAACTATTTTGTCTCACATAGGAGATCTGCTTTTCTACACCAATTTACTTGCATAATTAGAATAGAAAAATCCAAAAGAACAATATACTTAACATTTTCCCCTATGCTTTTATATTTTAAGAAATATTTTCAGCAGGACTAGTTTGAGCTCTGAAAACAACCTTACCAGAACAGGAAATTTTTGAAAATAGTTTCCACCATCATTTGCTTGTTTGTTTTGTACTTTTGTTCCTTTTGGTATGCAGCTCTGTGAATTTCAAAGCATGTAGATATAAGTAATTGCCACCATAAAAAGCACACATGCATCACACCCCAAGAAACTCCTCCATGCTGTCATGCTACATTCACAACTTCCCCCTCTTCCAACCCCTGGCAACCACTGATTGGTTCTCCATCACTATAGTTTTGTCTTTTCAAGAATGTCATGTAAATGGGATTATAGTATAAATAACCTTTTGAAATGGCTTCTTTTACTCAGTATAATGTATTTGAGGTTCACCTAAGTTGTTGAATGTATCAACAGTCTATTCCTTCTTATTGCTGAGTAGTATTTCATTGCAGGGATGTACCACAATTTGTTTAATCATTCACCTGTTGGGCAACAGAACATTTAGATGGTTTAACTAGTAAAGCTGCTATGAGCTTTCATATTCAGCTTTTTGTGGAAACATATATTTTTATTTCTCTAGGATGAACATTCAGGATTGAGAGAGCAGGATCACTGGTAAGCATAAGTTAACTTTATAGGAAACAGCCAAACCACTTTCCAAAGTAGCTATATCATTTTGCATTCATGCCAGCAATGTATGAGAGTTTTAGTTTCTTTATATCTTGGTCAGCACTTGGTATTATTAGCATTTTTATTTTAGTTATTCTAGTAGGTATGTAGCAGTATTGAACTGTGGTTTTAATTTGCATTTCCCTAATAGGTAATAATGTTGAGTATCTATTCATGTGCCTATTTGCCATACTTATATCCTCTTTGGTGAAGTGTCTATTCAAGCCCTTTACCCATTTTTAAATGTTGTTGTATTTTTATTGAGTTTTGAGAGTTCTTTATATATACTGGATACAAGACCTTTGGAAGATACATGATTTGCACTATTTCCTCCTACTCTGCAGCTTATTTTCTCATTCTTTTGATTGTGTCCTTAACAGAGCAAAACCTTTTAATTTTGATGAAGACTAATTTATCAAATTTTTATTTTATGGATGGTATTTTTGGTGTTATTTCTAAAAGCTCATCATCTAACCCCAGGTCATAAAGATTTTCTCTTATGTTTTCTTCTTGAAGTTTTGTAGTTTCATGTTTTATATTTAGAGCTAGGCTCCATTTTGAGTTAATCTTTGCATAAAGTGTGAAATTTAGGTCAAATTCACATTTTTACATAAAAAGACAAATTGTTCCAAAACCATTTATTGAAAAGACTATTCTTTCTTCGTTGAATGGTTTTTGTCAATTGCCTTTGTCAGGGATCAAATGGCCATATTTGTATAAATCTATTTATGGACCTTATTTTGTTCTGATTCACTTGTCATCTCTTCACCAATTGCATTCCACTGTCTTGATTACTGTAACTTTATAGCAAGTCCTAAAAAATTTTACTTATACTGAAAGAGCTCTAACATCATTCTTTTTTTCAAAATTATTTTAGCTCTTCAAATTTCTTTTCTCCCCTATAAATTTTAGCACCGACTTGTTTATATCCACAAAAAAATTGCTGGGATTTTTATTGGTATTGCTTAAAATTATAGCTCACTTTGGGAGAATTGGCATCTTTATCATGTTAAGTCTTCCAAACAATGAACACTGTATGTCCCTCCATTTATTTAGATCTTCTTTGATTGCTTTCATTAGCATTTTGTAATTGAACATGTAGCAAATATTGCATGTTAGTTATGATTATTATGTAGCTACAGTTGCTAGATTTCTAACTATTTTATTTTTAGAGTTATTATAAATGGTATATATTTTGAAATTTTAGTTTTCAATTTTCATTGCTTCTATATATAGAAATACATTGATATATGTATATTGACCTTTTATTACCACTATCTCTTTACAGAATCCATTAGAAAATACTGAATAGTTTCTCATGTTACTCTCAACAGAGAAAGTAGAGCATTAGACCCCTGAAGCTAGGACACAGCATAGAAGCAGGACAGGAAGGAAGAATGGTCCATGTGGAACAACCTAGGCTTTAGGTAAAATCAGACAGCTCTGGGATCCTAGCCTGTCTTCTCAAATGTGTAACTTTGGGCAGTCCTTTTGAATAGGACTCGCATACTGTAAGTTCTCAGCAAGCATTAGCTTTCCTTGATGAAGAGAAGACAGAAAAACCTAGAGCTGTCATTTTCAGATTTTTTTTTCTTTTCAAGCACTGGAGCTCTTTCTTTAAACAACAGCCTATATGTCAAACTCATAAAAATGGAACTGCTCTAGCAGAGTGGTAGTATCCTAACTGTACTTGTGTGAGTCTACTTCTGGACCTTACCCTCTCTCTTCAGCAATGCCCACTATTCCCTAGAATATCAGGGAGCACTGTTTGAGAAAAAATTGTTTGCAATATTGATACAGGAGACCCTGTGAAGTGGCCAGACTCCACAGGGTCAGAGAGGAGCAGTATGTACAGCCTTGCTGCTCAAAGTGTAGTTTCTAAACCAATCAGCATCACCTGCATTCCAGGCTCATCTCAGACAAACTGACTGAGAATCTGCATAACTGTTGTAATCATTGAGCTGATCTGTGATCTGTGCATACCTTAGAGTTTCAGAAGCTCTGGTACAATGTGAGGAGTAGAGAGAAAGCACATGATAGAGTCATCACAAAATGTGAGGCATACAAAAGAGTGCAAATAAATTTTGTCAAGGCTCCATTCCATCAATCCTCTTTAGAAATGTAATAATTTGTGTGTTGTTATTAACATTTCTCAGCTGTCCTCAAGGAGTATGAGTTTATTAAAAGGATAATATGTTTTACTTATCTTTTTACTTTGACCCTTCAGATCCATTTTTGGATTTCTAAATTATCTTTTTATTATGTCAACAACCCCCACCATCATGAGGATTTGTGGCTTGTAATTATTTTTATTAAGAAAAAAAAACTTTCCAGCCACAAACAGAAAATCCATTATAATCTAACTCTATAATGTCAGTTGTTAATAAAATATTAGCTATTTGCATAAAATGGTACTGCACAGAAATTATAAAACAACACAGAGAATACCCAGGAAAGAATCTCTTCCACAAAAGTGCCTCTGCAGCTTTCCAATCTAACTCTGGTGTTTCTTTTCATAAATGATTGATTTTTCCACATCTGAATACTGATAAATCTATAATCAACCTCTGATGTTAATATTGTGCCAGGATGAAAAACAGAATAATGATGACACAGCAGGGTTACAACACTGAAAGAGAAATTGGGAATTAAGCATATTGAAAAGGGGATTTATTATCTATTTCTTTTGTGATCTGACCTGGAGTCCAGAAATTATGGTATCCTTTCAGTCCCTTCATCTATAAAGTTTGGCTGAGTTATGATTTTCAAACTATTCTATAGCTATGAAACCCTTTGTGCAAAGGAAATGGTAAGTGGCAGCTCTATGTGTAAAAGAAATGAAAAAGAGACAGCAAGCTGATGTGGTGAGCCAGGTTTAAAGCTCATGGGCAAGTTTGTCAGGTGTTGTTGAGCTCTGAAATGGGGAAGTGCTTGAAAATCAGTTGATTTAAGACAGCTGGTATTTACCTAAATTTTTTATATTTATTCTTGATTTTTTTAAAAATTACCAATTACAAAGAAGAGGGGACTCTCTGTTAAAGCAAGTGGGCCCTGGCTGCCACTAGGTTGACATCAACTATATCAAATACCATTGGTTCTTTCTGAGCAAGACATTTGCCATTCTTCCTCTCCTTGCAGTTTCTACAGCAACTGTCCTGGCTCAGGCAAACACAATTCCTGCCTGAAAAATTAAAACAGCCTCCCAGATAACCTCCCCCTCCACCTCCAATTTTTGGGAGACAAAGCCAAGGTTCATACATACCAACAGGTAGGACATCCTGTAGTTTGCTCATGGCTTTGTTACGAAGGCCCACTACCGTGGAGAGCAGAATTCAAAATCCCTTGTCTGCCATGGAGAGTTCTCCGCTATTTCACCTCTACTCAGCTTTCTCTTTTCCATTGCTCCCTTTGGCAAGCACTATAATCAAATCAACAGTAGTTATTCCCTCTTTCTAATCTGCCAGCTACCCAGTGTCTTTCTCTCACTGCTCCCTTTGTCTATTACATCTTATCTTTTCTCTATATTGTCTAAATAATACGCACCTTTCAAAGACTCAGTTCAAATGCCACCTCCTCCCTGAAGTCCTTCCTGAGTTTCTCTGTCCATCCAAAGTTCTCCCCATCCTTGCCCCTCAAACTAATAATCACACTATTACTATATATATATGTATATATGTACACCCCACTCTGAGCAATTATTCAGTTCCAGTTTGACTATAACTCCATACATCTAGTTCATTTATTATTGCTTTCATTGCCTCTCTTATTGGCTCTTTAGAGGATGTATCATATCTTGTTCAATTCTGTATATCTCATGTCGTGTAGCATATGCCAGATACTCAGCAGATATTTGGTGAAAAATGATAGTCTGTCTTTCACAATATGATGATTGCCTCCCTCAGAAAATCCATTACAAAAACAATTGTATCGATAAGAGAAGGGGGTTACAGCTATTAAATTTAAGTCCATAACAAAATTATTTTTAACATGAATTTCAAGAATCAGGTTTTGAAATAACTCTACATATATTTTGTTACTGTAAGGAGATATGTATTGAGTAAGCATAACTCACTAAAATAACTTGTTGAAATGCATTCTTCACTTGCATTTAACTCATTCATCAGGAGCTTCTTGATCTCCTTTCTTACCCTTGATCCTGAACTTGGGCTTTTGCTTACAACATAGTTCCTAACTACTCACAGTGAACCAAATATAGGGAGGGTAACTGAAAGAACAGGATGAAACAGGGAAGTCAGTTACCCAAAATAATTATGAGTTTCTTTGCTTTGCACAGGAAATTTAAACTATGATATCCTAGTCCCCCCTAAACAGGAAATATTGAGAAAGAGAGAAATTTACCCCCGCCGACCCCATTTCCAGTGGCATTCTGCCTTCCCTTCCCTTGGGTATTGTTGGGGGCCTCTGTCTTCACTCATCTATTTCCCTCCTCCCAGTAGGAGAAAGAGTAGGCTGACTGGTCAGGGCTTATGTAGTGCATGGGTCATGGTTTTAGCTGTGAGAAGTCTGGGTACCACAGCTCTTCAGCTCCTTTCCACTCCCAGGCCCACAGCTAACTGGATAAATGAATTTGGAGCCTGCTTCTCAAATGGAGTCAACCTGTAAGGGAGATACTATGGCTTGGATTCAGGAGCGTATTAGAAAGACTTCATGCTGGCCTCAGTTCCAAGCTGTGTCCTCTAATCCAGACATTAGTAGACTCTGCATTTTGAGGGATGTGGGTATTTTTTCTACCCATTGCAAGATCTATACTGGTTCCCTTTGGCCTGCTATCTTTATACCTATTCTCTATCAATCAGAACATGGAAAGGAGGGGAGGTGAATCTTAGGCCCTCCAGCCTCTGACACAAATACTCCCTTGCATTTGTGAAACATTTCATAATTTATAAAGCATGTTTATTTCCAGTACTTCGCTTGATTTTCACAACCCTGAGAACTACCTAGCCTTGCCCATGACATTTTCAGTGGCAGAAGATCCAAGTCACTGACACCAGGAAAATGTTCTCTTTATCCATCCTGAAATTGGCCTTGGCAGTGACTTGAAGATTCTTTCTATCCTGTTTCTTGTGAGCTAGGGCTGGGAATTTTCTTTAGCAACATCCTCAAGCAGAGCTTCCCTATAAATTGGGGGACAAAGCGGCATAGAGTAAGATGCCCATAAAATGCATGAGATGAAGTGATGGGAAAAAGAAGTGTAACTTGTAGGTGATTAGCTTGGAAATCCAGCAGACAGGGCAGAAATGCTGGACAAGAAAGAGGATTTGAAAAAGCAAATCCTCATTCCCTGATTCCTCTGACTTCCAGGTGATCAGGAGAATCTAATTTTAAAATCTGTAATAAACTACATCATATGCTGGTAGTAAGGAAGAGTTGAGGCTCTTGGAGTCTATTTGAAGAAGCTGATGATACCTACTGATACAGACACTGGAAAGCAGTTAAATATTTATGAACTTTAATTCACGTATGCTTAGTGTTCCATTATTGGAACACTAAGCTTGTGGGAGTTATTTATATCCAACTGCTCAAGGTCATCACCAAGGTCTGATTTTTCACACACAGAAAATTGCATAAATGGAATTATGGGACTAACCATAAATGGGTTAATTCAAATAGGAACAAAATGGAATTAACCATAAATGGGTTAATTCAAATAGGAACAAAACTGTCTCCTATTTTCTTAATCCTCCCCTAAGCTAATACATACTGCTGAGGCTACCTAAGACAGAAACTTGAGCCAGTTTTCCATTTATTTTCCAAAGGCAAGGAGGCCCCTTCTGAAATTGTTGCTTGGCAACCTTGAATTCAAATTTTCACCATTGGAGGCCACTCATGGAATCCACAGACAAGACTCCAAAGTCTTGACTCATATGATCAATAGGTATCATCGTCCTCCTCAAATAGTCTTCCAGTTCTCCAGGTTCGTCACTCAACATTTCCTCACTACCACAGTATACTACAGTTTATTACAGATTTTAAAGCACATCAGTGAACACGTCTTTTAAAGCTGGGCTCTTGAGCTCTGGCTGCTGTCCTTCTGGTGGGTTCCACTTGGCATGTTTTTCCTCTGTCTTCCAGGCTAGCATTGACCTGCATGGTTTTCCTGGGTTCCTCCTATGTGGATTTCTCATATATCACCTTAAGGAAGAAGAAAAGAAAATGAACACTTATTGAGCATATATCATTTTCCAGTTAGGATGTCACATTTATCCTTACCCCTTATAGGAAGTCAAGGCCTTACATGGCATCTCACATTTGTAAAATGGTCTTCCTTTATAATTCATATAAATTATTACTTCATTTAATCTTCACAATGGTTCTGTTGTAAGAAGGGCATGATTCACATTTCAGATCATGTGAAAAACTGAGATCCAAAGAAGCTGATCAATACAAAGAGAGTTTTGAAAGAGCTAACACTTGCACCCAGATTAGTATCCATTCCAGCAAGTTCTGAAAGACTTAACTTTCACATAAGACCCACTCTGAAGACATGCAAAGAATGTAGACTTCAGAATCATCCAGATGTGGCAGTTCAAATCCTTGCTCTGCCATGTCCTAGCTCTGTGGCCTTGATCAAGTCTTTTAACCTCATGCAGCTCTGGTTTCCTTATCTAAAATGTAGAAAATAATGCCTATCTCATAAAATTGCTGCATGATTTAAATGAGACACATTTTGCTACATGCCTGGTGCTTAATAGTTTTCAACAAACAAACGATCATTTCCTTTTCTATTCATCTTCTAGAGCAGGTCATCATAAATGGAGGCATAGATAGGTGAAAGGTCCTGGGTCAGAATCTGGAATTATATAGTCAGCAATGTGAGTATATGTTTATCGAAAAGGGGGAATGCCCTTTAAAAGCTGAAAGATGCTCTTCCAGAATGTATGAATCTCAAAATGTGTAATTAACCATTTTATTGAGCATTTTCCTCATGCAAGGCACCATGTTGGGTGCTGAAGGGGATGTAAAAACATGGTCCTACCTTCAGAGAGTGATCTTTGGTCTGCCATGAACATCTATTCTTCTTCCAAAGACAACTGTAGAAGGAAGCACAGATTCTTAGGTTCTAGGCTACTCTCGTGTCTCTAAGCAAGTATGCCATCCTTGTGTGGTTTCTTAACAAGTTTTCCTACAACAAGGTCAAAGCAATAAAAGATAAAGTTTAAAAGTTAAAAGAAACCTTTACAATCTTCCCTTAATAGTACCCCTGGCAGTCTCTCAGAAGCAGGGTTTGCTGGGTCTCTCTCAGCGCTTGTCTTCTGGTCTTAGAGGTCAGCCAGGCCTGCTTGTTCTAACATGGTTTTTTAAATTAGTGGGTCATGAAGCCAACTTAGTAAGTCTTGACCAGCATTTTTTAAATAAAAAAGACAAGTCCAAATAAGAAAAAAAATTAAAATGCCCTGTATTTATCCTCAGTAAACTTTTTTTTCATGGAACATTAGCCTGTATAGGATATTTTTTTCTGTGGGTGACCAAAAATGTTTGAAAAACATGTTCTAAAAAACAAAGTCTTACGAATTATAAAAGCCAGGAGTGTTTGTGGAATAAGCAGCAGATTTCAGTCTTTAGGTTTAAGTCTAGCACTTTAGAAGCTGTTTTATTCTAGGCATTGCTATTAAAATTTATGTAGCTGACATTAGATAAATGGTCTTCTTTTCTGTTGGCTACCTGAACCAATTAGGTAGATTTCCCCCTGATTTCATATTCATCTCTACCACCACCACGACCATCACCATCTCCTCCTATTTCTACAGGAGAATCTCTCTGGCAGGGCCCCTAGATCTAGTCCCTTTTAGGCTGAAGCATCCTTGCACTCGTTCTCTGCATCTCCTAATAATGGATACATCATCAGTCCATGACCAGAAATAACTTAATCTAACTCATGACTGCTCAGAAATCCATATAGAGTTCAAAAGGTAGGGCAGATTTTGTTGACATTCTTATTCTCCTCAAGCCACTTTCTGCTGTGTTTCTATGTTTCTGCCTTGTATGGATGCCTGGGAACACCTTCTTTCCTGGGATTCCCTCCTTTTCTTCTTGGATAATTCAGTTTTGTTCTGCCAATATGCCTTATACTGTAACCAGCCAGCCCCAGAAGCTGTTACCATTCAAATCCAAATCAACAAATTTTTTTTTCCACTTGGATCTTCTCATGCTTTAGAGTGGAATTCTCTTAGAACTAAAACCTTTCTCTGGCTGATACTGCTCACTCCTCTAGACATAACTCTAATACACTGTTATTTTTAAAAGGGACAAAAGACATGAAGTGGACAGAGCACTCCATCCTGCCATACTTATCATCTTATTAGACTGGAGATGTGTTTTCTGCATCACAGGAGGTCCTCACATTGGAAAGTCTGTGAGCTGACAACGAAATGTCTAAAGAACCCGTGTTTTTATCCTACTGAATAATGTTTGAACCAAAAGATACTTAAAACATAGATACACATGAGTTTCCTCCCAGTGTCCTGTAGTTCTATAGTTGTTCAGAGAAGGAAGTGTTGGTGATGACTAGAATGACAACAGAAGCCTTTGTGGAGTAGACGAGGCTTGAACTGAACCTGGAGAGGTGGGCAGAAGCAATGTAAATAGAGCTCTGTATCCAAATAGGACAAATAAACATAGCAGAAAGGAATCAGGAAACCCTGTGTGAATGAATGGACCACGCTGGTGGGATGGAGAGATGGATTGGAACTCTGTAGTGAGGTAGCATAAAAATGCAGATTAAGACCAGATCCTCAAGGAAATACTTCAATGCCAGGAAAAGAAGGGAAATCTTGGTTTTTAGCAAATGAAAGCCTTGATTTTGAGCCAAGCTTTCTGAGCAAACCAAGGCAAATGAAGCCTTGGTTTTAGGGAGATTAACATTCTAGTTTGTGGAGCAGGATTTGGTACAAAGAGACATCCAGCAAAGACAGACCATAGAAGCAGCCACTACAGTAATCCAGACTTGAGGTAAACCAGGACACCAACCAGAGTGATGCAGTGGGAACTGAAAGGGAAGCATAAACATGAAGG
Organism: Cacajao melanocephalus; assembly: GCA_963573385.1. Lineage (NCBI taxonomy): Eukaryota > Metazoa > Chordata > Mammalia > Primates > Pitheciidae > Cacajao > Cacajao melanocephalus. The sequence continues at coordinate 47,808 of CAUYLG010070403.1, forward strand.
CTTTTATAAGATAGTGTGCCATCAACTTGGGGCAATCTGATCAGCCACATTTTATTTATGTGTTCCGTTTTGAACCAGTTAATTTGCCCTTCAGATGTATTTTTCCTGAATATGTAAATTCTCATTAAGATACATACCATATGCCTCCTTTGAAGCTAAGTCAGATCCCACCTAACGCTGGCCTTTACCTCTTTTTTCTCATTGGGTAATCAGCTCACTGAAGCAGATGTTACTTCCCAACTCCAGAGATGCCAACAGCCTCAGAAAGAAATGGATTATAGAACTGGGGTCTGCACTCAGCATGATCCAAATATGGAAATCAAACTGAGGCCTTCTTAGGCTCTGTGCCTGGCAGTAAGAATGAGAAAGGGCTTAATGTTGGGCCTCAAAAGACACTGTGGTTACCAGGGCTTAGTGGGCACATTTACTTGCCCACAGAAGGTCCTGACAATTAACACTAATAGTGTGCTTTCAATTTACCTTCATGGATTTATTTGACAAGTATTTACTGGCTGTGTGCCAGGTGCCAAATAAGGCAGTGGGGATAAAAAGATGCAAAGGGCACAGTCTTTGCCTTTGATAGAGTTTCCTGCTGCGTGGGGGGAGACAGACCTATAAACAAGTAAACGGTATTACACTGGAGTGCTCCGCCCTCTATTTGTCCTCTGAGCACCCAAAATTGTAATAATTGGATGCTGGAGAGAGAGAGAGTTTGGGATTAAGGTCTTCACATTGCATACTTTTCAATAATCACTTAAAAGGTCAAGAAGCCACATATAAATATCTTACACTAAACCTTTTTATTGAATAGAAGCAAAAATGATAACTAGCTGGGCACGGTGGCTCATGCCTGTAATCCCAGCAATTTGGGAGGCTGAGGTGGGTAGATCACCTGAGGTCAGGAGTTCGAAACCAGTCTGGCCAACATGGTGAAACCCTGTCTCTTCTAAAAACACAAAGATTAGCCAGGCATGGTGGTGTGAACCCATAGTCCCAGCTTGTCAGGAGGCTGTGGCAGGAGAATTTATTGAACCCAAGAAGCAGAGGTTGCAGTGAGCCATGATCAAGCCACCGCACTCCAGCCTGGGCAACAGAACAAAACTCTGTCTCATAAAAACAAAAACACAAAAACAAACAAACAAAAAAAGAAAAGAAAGAAAACTGAAATCAGCAAGTCCTCAGTAAAGTCTGCCGGGAGGTTTCCCCAGCATTATTTTACCTTGGGTCTTTATTTAACTGGTGTGGTTACACTGCCTAATGTTCCTTATTTTTCAGAAGTCTTGAACTTCATGATGTGGAGGACCCTATTCTCAGTTCCTAGAGTGAGTCAGACTGCCCATGCTTAGTGGTGGCGAATTCCAACAGTCAGCAATAGGAACAGTGGGAACTGGAAGTAAGATAGCCTGAGCTCTTAGTGAAATCCTTATGCAGGAGTTGTGAAAGTATAGTCTAGTGGGGTTTTGGTCTGGGAAGTTTAGGAGAAATGAATAGCTTGTTTGTGAACATTTAATCTGCTCTGTGAATTATAATCATTTCTTTACAGTCAGAATCCTGTCCCTCAATAGGTATTTCTTCCCAGGGACCACAACAGAAGTAAATCTTTGGAAAAGGTCAGCCCGGGATCACCAAGTAAAGCATAGATTTTGTTGTTAGTCATTTAATTTATGCTCATCTGTAACAAACTGTTTGTCTTTGCTAAGAATTAAAGCCATATATCATTACGAGTCTTTCCTTTTGTTTTACAGTATTTTTTTTTTTTTTCAGTTAAAATGAGGTGGTTTCTAGTGGTGAAGGATATGCAAAGTTGAGGCTACAGAGCGCTAACAAAATGGATGTGGACTGGAAGCAAATGCTGTAATTATATTGGCAGTAAGGATTATTTTAAACTTTAGGAAGAAAGGAAGGTATTGAGAACTTTTTTTGCTGTTTGTTTGTTTTAATAGAAACTGTAGATAGATAGCATGTCTCTAAATAGTTTTAGGCTAGTTTCCTTGAAAAGTATACTGCCTCCTTTCCTTTCTCATATCCTTGTTAGGTTTTGCTAAATAATAATGTGAAAGGCCAAAAAAGCTTTTAAAGCTGATTTCCTTAAGTTTGTAATTCCTTGCCAGGAACTAGATTGTCCATGCCCTCTTCAGTCTCCTGGCTATTTATGAAAATATAAAATAAAACAAATTCACACGCCTCTCCTCCCAACACGCACACACACACACACACACGCACACACACACAGAGACAGCGAGCGAGCATGAGAGAGCCTAGTGCAAGACAGCACTGCAGAAAAACATGTTCACATTAACTTAATTGCACTAAAACTGGAAGTATTTAGAGGAATGATAAATCTTATTATTTTCTTGCCCTCAAAGAGAGGTGCCTGCCAATCAACAACCCTTTACAGAGGGTTGTCATATCTCGCCATTGGGCCTGTTGGAGACAGGACCTGGATCTCGGGTGCCAGCCAAAATCTGCCCATGGAGGCTGGAAACGCTGAGGTGAAATCACAGGTCTTTTGTGTTCTGTGCTTTTCAAGTGAACACAAATAATTCAACAGCTGTGTTTCACTCCAGTGGAGTCCCCCAAATATTCACCCACTCCACAATTCATTTAAAGGGGTACATACCTAAGTAATTAGTGAATTATCCATTTCAGCTTGTGCAGCCAGGTGCCAGAGGTGGTCTTATGCAGATGTCAGGTGATTACTTAATATGTTGAGTTGAGGCAACAATCTAGTTTCTCTTCTTGCTGATCGTATGACTTTTTCTCTGTTAATCAAAAGATCCCAGATAATTGTATGAATCACCAAGGCGCTGGAAAACATCACTACAACACATGTTGAGCCTAAGGTCTAAATTATTTTCTAGTAATAGTGTTTCCACCTAGTTGAACATATTAAAGCATAATGTACTAGCCTTCCAATAAGTCTAATCTGGCTCTTCCTGGAAGGGGGAGAGAGAGAGAGAGAGAGGAGGAGAGTGAGAGTGAGAGCGAGAGCAAGTGAGAGAGACAGAGAGAGAGAGAGAGAGAGAGAGAGGAGGGAGAGAACACCATTCTCTTTATTCAAATACAAAAGGCTTCATTTACTTTCACATTCCTTGGAGTTCTACTCAAGTCAAGTAGAGGGAAGTTAAAGACTCATTCATTCAGGCCCAGTATGGTGGCTCATGCCTATAATCCCAGTACTTTAGGAGGCAGAGGCAGAAGGATCGATTAAGGGCAGGAGTTTGAGACCAGCCTGACCAACATGGTGAAACCCCATCTCTACTAAAATACAAAAATTAGCTGGATGTGGTGGTGCAAACCTGTAGTCCCAGCTACTCTGGAGGCTGAGGCATGAGAATGGCTTGAATCCAGGAGGTGGAGGCTGCAGTGAGCTGAGATTGCACCACCACACTCCAGCCTGGGCGACAGAGCGAGACTCTGTCACAAACAAACAAACAAACAAACAGAAACAACTCATTCAATAAATATTTTGGGGGTACCTACAATATTTAAGCCATTACAAGTTGCTGGTGGAACAAGACAAATACAGCACTTGGCCTCACAGACTTCCACAATCTCTGTTGTTCACTCAGTAGAAGGGCTAGATTCAAATTATGCACAAGGAATTACAACAAAATGAGGTTTGCACTAAAAAGGTGACCTGGGAAGTAAAGGGCCTGGGAATGCAATATGAAGAACATTTGAAAGAAATTGGGAAGTTTAGGGATGTTGTATATATTATTCTCTGTGGTTCAAGAGGATATAACCAAGACAAAAAGGTGGTGGATGTCAGTTCAATATAGAAATGGTATAACATCTAGAGCCATCCCAAACCAGCATAAACTGCTTTGAAAGGTGGCAAGAGCCCTACTCCTGTGTTCAAGTAGCCACCATCTCAGACATCACTACTCAGTGGTCGTGTAGAGACATTTTTATTTTTTGAGTCTCACTCTATCACCCAGGCTAGAGTGCAGTGGCACAATCACAGCTCACTGTAACCTTGAACTCCTAGGCTCAAGCCATCTTGGCCTCCCAGAGGGCTGGGATTATAGGTGTGAGCCACTGCGACCAGTCAATGTGGAGACATTTTTCATTAGGCAAATGTTTGCATCAGATGACATCTAATGAACCTTCCAATTTTATGATTCTAAAGTTCTATACACCTGATGGCCAGTGACCACAGAAGTTACCAACTCCATTAAGCAACTAATTCTCCAACCTGAACATCCTAAATCCAGTCAAGCAGAGAAATGGAAGAGACTCTTTATTCCAGGTGGAACAATGTAATATAGCAATAGAAACTGTTCTCTCTTCTTACCTTCCTCTTACCACAGATTCACTCTTAAAGATCATGTCTCTGGAGAGATGGTCACTGACCAACAGTTTTATGGAAGGAGTTTTCAAAGTTGAATAGTAATTTGTTCAAAGACACATAGTTTGTTGATGGCAGAGCCCAAATAGTAAGTTACACTGCTTGAGTTCAGTTCCTTGTCTATGACGGACAGAACATAAATGGTAGAATTTGAGTCATGCTCTGAAGAGCAAAACGACGGGAACATTTGACTGTGTCTGAGTCACATGCTGAGCCTATGACATGGATTCATTTAGTCCAATTTCCAGTACTTGTTTAATTCTAGAATGTTCCAGCTGCAGTTTTTGGAGTTGCCTAGCCAAAAGATTCTAAGCAGAAAAACCCTAACCTTTCCCTCCATGTGCAACTCTTCTTTTTCCTCCTTTCTTCCAACTCCAACTTTGACATTCCATGACTATTTATATAATCAGACACTTTGTTTCAGAAACAGTACAACCAATGCCTTTATGAAGAAATACCCTGCAAATGCTCAAAATCTCAAAACATTGTTCAAATCTCTATTCTCCCTCTCTCTCTTTTTTTTTTTTTAATGAAAAGAACAATTAAAGAGATTTTAGGGGGAGGATCTGGCACACAACGCTGTTAACCACCTTTCAGGGTGTTTTCTTTGGAGAATATGATTACAGCTGTTCAAACTTTAAATTATTTACATTGAGCAAAAACTTTGATTTTTAAAACTCATATGACTTTCTATAAACTAAAAAATGGCAAAGAATCAAAACTTGGCATTTTTCACGGACACATATTGCCCATGGGCTGTAGCCTCTGAAGGGTGCTTGCTGGGGCCTTGGGTTGCTGGGAAATAATAAACGAAGACTGAAGAACAAGAATTTTGCCTAGTGAGTCATATTGGGTTGCAGCTGAGTTTGAAAACAGCAGGTCGTCATCAGAAAGGTTTATGTGAAATCTAATGAATCAGAAAGAGAAAGCGAGGGGAAATGGTTTCTTTTCATACAGGGCCAGATTCTCATCTGATGTAAGTCTTGGAGAATTAGCCGACATATGGAAATTATCCCCATATGGTCATATGGGATAGCAGTATGAGGAATCGTTAAAGGAACAGAAATATTTAGCGTTGAAAAGAGAAGATCTGGGTGGGACAGATCCCTCTTTTCAAATATTTGGAAGGTTAGCATGTAAAGAAGGGAGTATTGTGTGCTGCTCTCATGGGCAAAACAGGGTCAATGGATAGACATTGGAAAGACAGGCTGTGGTTTAATATTCTCCTGTTTCCACTAGGGCCTTAGAACGTGGCTGTTTCCTCACAGCAAGATAGGCTCCTGTGAGGGGACAGAAAACTGTTTGTGGAGCTCCCCCTAGCCCCACCGGCAACTGAGATGGGAGTTGAGGAGACTGACCCAGCTCTTGGACTGACAGTAGAGTTTCAGCCTACCAGGCATGGCTTGACTCCAAAGGCAACATCCATATTCAGTTAAGGCAAGCAGGCAGCAAGAAGAATGGAAGGCACCCGGGCTTTAGAATTAGGAAGGTCTAAGTTGAAACCCTGGCCCTGTCATTTATTGTCTGTGTAAACTTGGGGAGAGTTGCTTGGGTCCTCCGAGCTGCCGTTTCCTGATCTGTACAATGGGAATAACCTCACCTGTCCTGCTGGACGTCTGTTGTTTCTGTCTACTCAGCATTTCCTCTTTCTACTTTAGTAAAAGCACCTTGATTTCTCCCAAGTCAAATAGAGCCCCAATGTCAATCAAGGTGACTTATCTACCACAGACAGTCAAGCTTTGCCTCCCTGGGATTTTAATCTTGAGCAGAGTGACCCAAGGATGAAAAGTAGTTGAAGTTTCTTCCTTCTGAGGATGGCATTATAAAGAGGTGTCCATCAATTCCATCACTTCCTGTGACCCGGATTTCCTGAGTTACCAAGTTGCTGTCTCCTTCTTGGGGCCTAGTTATTCAGCTTCTTTAATTCTATGAGCTTCCTCATTTTTTTTCCAATAGACTGTGCTTTTTGCTTAAGTTAGCTGAATCAATTTCTGTGGTTTGCAAAAACAAAATAACTGCATCTATACCCCAACTTTAATAGGATCACTTTGAAGATTAAATGAGAAAATATACATAAGCTGCTGATACAGCCCTAATGTCTGGCACATAATGTGTGCTCAATAAATGGTAGCTTTTTTGACTATAGGGTACTGGGGGCCCAAGATGAGGGAAGAACAGTTCTAACAGGTGGATTCTGAAGTTCAACTAGACACATCATCTGGGATATCTATTCTCAAATATTAGGCCCCAGCAACTGTCTGGTGTAAAGAACTCATTAACCACTAAAGTTGGCCCGACCATGAGATTGGGTGGGACTTTCTAACTCTGTAAGTGATCAAGCTTAGATTCAAGGCCCCATCTGAAAGCCTTAGAGAAGCTCTCGTATTGGGACTGAGGCCTTTATGGTCTCTTCCAACTCTCTGTGATTCCAGGTAAGGGATACTCTTACTGCAGTAAGCCAGTGTGCAGGGACGGGAGCCTCAGGTCACCCAAGCAGCCAGGACACACTTTTAAGTCCTGATTTTGCTTGACCCCTTGCCATCTGGCACTGTTAATCATCTCTCCTTCCGAGCTTTCCTGTGCCACCGCTCCGTGCTGATTTTCCTCCTACCTTATTTGCAGTGCTTTTTCATGTGATGTTCCCTCTGCTCTTAATGCCTTTCTTTACTTCAGCCTATTTGTCTTTCAAGATTCAGCTTAAGGCCTCGGTCTATCCCGAAGCCTTCCCTCTCACCCTGGTGGCCCCAGTCTCCCTTCCTACTCCCCTCCCCAGTGTGCTTCAGTACCCTCTGTTCCAGTAGTTAGCACACTGGGTTTTCATAGATAATTCCCCACCCCATCTTACCTGTAGGAAAAAGATCTTACACCATACTTTTGGGTTTTATTAGGGTCAGGGTGTGTTTGTGTTGGTTGTCTTTTTTTTTTTTTTTTTTTTTGAGAGAGAGGGTCTTACTCTGTCAGCCAGGCTGGAGTGCAGTGGCATGATCTTGTCTCACTACAGCCTTGACCTCCTGGGCTCAAGCAATCCGCCCACTTCAGCCTCTCAGGTAGCTGGGACTACAGTCACACACCACCACGCCCAACTAATTTTTTTTTTTTTATTTTTTGTAGAGATGTGTTTTCACCATGTGGCCCAGGCTGGTCTTGAACTCCTAACCTCAAGTGATTCACCCTCCTTGGCCTCCCAAAGTGCTGGGATTAAAGGTGTGTGCCACCATGCACAGCACCAGTTATTCTTATAGCTGGAGACCCAATTAGGCAAATGTACTGAAATGGGGCATGTCAAATACTTTTTAACTATTCCAACTTACCTGACTTTACTGCCCAGGAACACAGTCAGGACCTAGATAGTGATTCAACCTGAGAGGCTAGTGAGATGACAGGTGAACCAGATTGACTGAATATTTCAGGCCAGCACTTTAATTTCCTGCCCTAGGTATCTCTAGCCCTAAATAATTTTCAGCACGTTTCCCCCAGAATCAGAGATTACAGGATAGTTCATGTAAAGTACATTTTAATGTGCCTAACCCCTTCTTACACAAACTGTCTCAAGTCAAAACTTTTGCCACTTGAGCCCAAGGAGAACAGAATATATTACCTAATTATTTTGCCTCCATTAGTTAAGGGATTCAAAACATGATTAGTTGCTTTCATCTCTGCAGGCTATAATTTTATGCCTAACTTTAAAACAAAGCCAAAAGCAAAACTCCCACTAGCGTTGCTTTATTCAATCCTGGTTTGTTTTCTTGGTTTTTTGTGAGCCTCCCTACTGATGAAGAATGTGATGGTTTCTCACCATAATGTGCACCAAACCCAGAAACATTTAGAAGACTTGTAATTACTCTTAGTAGTTAAATTAATCTTAGATCTTACATTAGAGAAAAATGTGCTTCTCCTTATCCTCTGAATTAGGAGCTCCCAGGCTAAGGGCTGTGGTATAGGGAGAGGTGGGGACATTGGTGTCTCCTTACCTGTCATCCCAATCTTCAATCTTGCCCATGCCTTAGAGAAGGAGCAGGGTGAGGCAGGCACTGGCCTGCCCACCAGGGCACATTCAGATGGTGGGAAGGAAGGTCTTCCTGCCTGGGCACACACCCTGGGTACCCACCCTCAGCAATAGTACTGGGCATGGGCCCATCAAGGGAAAAGGAGAGAGGTGTTCACGTTTCTTCCATAAAACAGGCCTGCTGTGGGTTTCTGAGAATTGCAGGATTTCATCTCCATCCCACAGGTCATGACACCTGCAGCAGCCAAGCAGCTGTTTGCCAGAAGGAAGCCAGGCTGTTTTGCTAGGATGAGAGAAGACTTGGAGATAGCTTATAAAATGGAAAGACACATGAGAGCTGTCTTCAAAAGAGATTAGGCTAATTCTTCATGGTCATACAAGGTAAAACTCTAGGGTAGATCTATTTCTACTCAGTGTGGTGGATATCTTTCTGTCCAACAGAGCTGTTCAAAGAGGAAAAGGGCTCTCTCAGAAGGGACTGTGCTCTCTCTCCCTGAAGAGCTTTAACCAGACACTGGGAGCCCACTTCATGGAGAAGTAGAGGAGAGACCATAGAAACCTGGGGATGACTGGGCTACAAGACCACGGAGATTCCTTCTTTCCTCAAAAATGTAAGAAACCACAGTTTTGGAGCCTGTCAGAGAAGGAGAAGGATAAATTCCCTTTTGCTTAAAATAGGTTTGTGGGATCTTCATGTGTATATTAGGGAACATCAGAGTGATTTTGATCATTAACCAAAGAGAGCCTGCTCAACGAAAAACATACACATTGCCAGAGTAAGCTGGCAGGAGTCCGAGATACAATCTCAGATTCACAGTGCATTTGACACATACTAGACAGCATCTAGAACTGTTTTTATTAGTTATTCTGAATTGCCTTCTATGCACAGAGCACTGTTGTAGGTATTGGAAGAGTTACAAGATGTTTATGGCCCAAAGAACGTGTAATGTATATGGAGAAAGACATTTTTACTAACCCAAAACATAAAATCAACATTGAGAAAATCGTGAACATATCCAAATATGAAAGAAAAGGGAGCAATTGAAGAGGATCTCAGCTGTAACTTAAAAAGCTAGACTTCCCTGGGTCCCTTTCATACCTGTATTTAAATGTCCTATGGTGTGGGCCTATAATGTGACAACCCACATCCCCTTCTCATTTATCCCCTGGACCTGATCAGGGTTTAAGGTAGGGTGGAATGAGGAAGAATTCTCTTTTTGGTGGATTTTACTTTCACACAACAACATTTTAGTTGATTATAGTAACTCATAAAAATACTTGGCTTCACTCCACTGATCTCTTTCTTCTTATGTCCATATTGCTTTATTGATACTTGGCCTCCACTTCCCCACAGACTTGCACAGAGGGCAATCATGGGATAGGCAGGGAAAGTGACTGGAGGAAGACAGAAAACAGTTTCTACTCCCCACACCCTTAGGCTGTGTCACTGCTTCCTACTGTCCAGGTGATGTTAAGCTTTACAATGTCAAATGAAGCCAAGGAAAGTGTCCTGGCCCAGTGGGCTTCTGTCTGTGCTAAGCAAATGCACATGCACATTATGGGCATGCACACGCACGCATAGACACACACACACACACATTTTGCATTCATGTTTGAGAAAAATAATGCTTTGTTAAATTCAGTCACATATGAACCAAATACCAGAGGACACATTTCCAATGCAAAAATTGCTGCTTAACTCTGTAGATGTTTAGATCAGATGTAGAAAAACACCAAGACTACAAGGCTTATATTCCAGAGAGGGGCATGAGAAGGAAGGAAGGTGTAAGCCGGGAAGAATGCTTGACAAACAATTTCAATGGAGCTTTATATTTTCAAAGCAGTTTTAAATCATGAAGTAGGCCACCCAGTTATCCTGAAAAAATAGGTCAGCATAATATTTTCTCAGGTGAGGAAACTGAGATACAGTGTTCAGTGGCTCACCCAACATGTATGAGCACGGTAGAAACACAATTTATGAATTTCCATCTGGAGACTCAGTCAGCTAGGCTGCCTTATTCCCAGAAAGAGAAAATACAAGCATTTAGCAACTTTTATTTTATATTTTTATATGCTAACTAGGTTAAATCGCCACTGCTGTAGACCAAGAAATCTCGAGGTGATAGCATACCAAAGGGAGGGTTTGAAGCTCATGATTCTTCTCCATCCTCATCTCCAGTTCAAGTGCTCTGTTCTTGGGATATAGTGGCCAAAGCAGTTGCTGGAGAATCAGGAGGCCTGGATTCTAGGATTAAGCTGTATGACTTTAAAAGATTATTTAAAATTTTAGACTTGCTTTTCCATCCTCAAAAGGAAGATAATACTTTTGAAAGTTTTTTATTTGAAAAATGCAAAAAATAAAAAAAATTAAATTGCTCATCACTCCACTGCACTTTTTGAAGCATATATCTATAAAAAGAAGTGGCACCGGGGGAGGCGCAGTGGCTCACACCTGTAATCCTAGCACTTTGGGAGGCCGAGGGAGAAGGATCTCTTGAGGCCAAGAATTCAAGAGCAGCCTGGCCAACATGGCGAAAACTCATCTCTACTAAAAATACAAAAATTAACTGGGCGTGGTGGCTCATGTTTGTAGTCCCAGCTACTTGGGAGGGTGAGACACAAGAATCACTTGAACCCTGGAGGTGGAATTTGCAGGGAGCTGAGATCTCGCCATGATACTTTAGCCTGGGCAACAGAGAGAGATTCTGACCCAAATAAATAAATAAACGAACAAAACTAAAAATAAGAACTGGCACTGCCCCTTTTCTAGCCCAACAATACCATCACAAAGCTTGATTCATATCTTTCTAGGCTCATACAAATTCATAATTATATATAATGTGAGATTTCTATTTTTATGATTTTTTAAATAGAAAAATGGAATGATACCGTACATATTATTCTAAAACTTTTTTTTAATTTAACAATATGGCATTATTCCACTTCACCCTGATTCTATTTTGGTGGTTGCAAAATATTCCATTGCATGAATGATAACTTATTTGTCTAGCAATCTTTTTCCATGGTCTTTTGTAATGTCCAAAGAAGAAGGTACATGAGAAAATGCTTTGTAAAACCATAAGTCATAGTTTAAATATAGAGCATTATTTTGATTATGAAACAAAAATATATAACATAACTATACTGGTTTTAGCTTCCTAGCTCCAAATGTAAACACTCTTGATGTACAAAGAGAGAAGTAATATGCTACCTGTAATGCAGTATCACCATGGTCATCTGAAAACCTGATTTATTGCAGGGGTTTAGAAAGAACTATTGATAGTTGAATGTACAATAAAACTTCTAATAGGTCCTTGCTGGGAGGGAAATCCATTTTTATTCAATGGGTAGCCTCTATTTATTCAGCTACCTTATATTCTAACATAAAATTTTAAATTCTTACATGTTGTCCTTGTAAGTACAAATGAATTGAACGCAAAAACTATAAAGTGAAGTGTGTGGAGAAAAAGATGTACTGATGTCATCTGATACAAAGAGTAAAATGAGCTTTTTGGTTTTTGTTTGTTTTGTATGTGTGTCTTTATTATGTTTGTTTTATTTTATTTTAAATTATCCCTGGACTAGAAATGGAGCATTAGCAGATCTTTTGTCAAGAGACAGAAAATTGTAAATTTTTATTTACAAAAGATTGTAATTTTTATTAAGAAAACAGAAACGGAATTTTCTATCTGATATGCTATTTACAAATTTAAAATAAAATTTTACCATTAAGCTTGTGTATAAGGGAAATACATGGGTCTTAACTTCCCAAGTACACTAAGATCGAATAATTGGAAAATTCTCCACTTCATTGTGTCTATGTAAACATAAGCGGTGGTGTACGACAGAATTTGCCTCACTACAGTGACTTATGAAAAGTGGTGACACCTGATGGAACCTTCTCCTAAAGACAGGGTTGAGATACACGGTTTATAATCTGCTAATAAACAGTGTAGTCCTCTTTCTTGTCTAAGGGCTGAAGGACAGAGGGTAGACAGCCTCTGCTACTACCCACCACTCTGTAAAAGTTCCAAATTGCAGGCTGCGAGTTAGATCTCTGGGAACGTGCCCTTCACTGGAAGGAAAATCACCACTGCTGCAGCAGAGTCTAGACCACCGCCAGGCAACCTATGGATACATGGCAGCCATCCATTGATGGGGACTGTGGTTCTCGGCCTTCATTCCTCCATATCACATGTGACTGATGTTGTTTACAAGCTCAGCTTGTGAATACAGACATCCACAGGCTGTAGGTGCTATTCCTGGCATATTCTCTTTGCCTACCAGTCAAGAAAACATGTCAGAATGCAACAGAAGGGAAGGTTACATTAATATCGTCTGTAATATCTTCCGATGTGCGAAAACTTTGGCACTTTGTGCACAACCAATCATGACCACCGCCCCCCCCCTCCCCCGTATGTCCCAGTACTATAACTCAGGACCATTGGACAAGGTAATTGTTCAGATCTCTGGACATATGACATTTCTGACTCTACAAAAGACAGACAGATCCTAGCCACAACCAGGAAGTAATTCCTCATAGGACTTTGATTAACCTGATTGATTTTGTACAGAAACATCCAGAAGGCTGGCTCAGAACTGGGCTTTCTCTCCCACACATGAAACACAACATTTCTTAACATGTGGCCTAGAGAAAACTTCCCTCTGCTCCCCCTCCCTGTCCACAAACTCCAAAAGACTTATCTGCTTCTGGCTGAAGCCACATTTGCATAAGATGGTTACAGAAAATAAGTGGAAACCCAGCTCTGCAGCATGCAAAAGTGCATCCAGGGAAAGGCTGACAGAGCACAGGATCCAAAAAGCCAATGAGACCAAGCCTCAAATAATTGAGTATCAACTGTCCCTTTCCTGGTCACTCCCATTTTCTTTAATTCTAGGTCACTGAATAAAAATTTTTCATGATAGTCTCTTCTCTCTAATTAAACTTATCCAGAGACAGTTCTAAAAATCTGCCTCTGGAAAGCAAATTTATGGTGTTATCCTCACCCTGGGAGAAGGGAAGAGTGGAGTTCTTTGTATAAAACTCTCTCCCAACCCTGCAAATAATATATTTTCACAATTGGTGGATATTTATACCCCTCTTGTTGACTTTTGTCTCTGTTGTCCTGTTGAATGCTGATCTCATTGCACTTAAATGTTCGCCCATGCAAGGGAAGTGTCACTAAATGCTGCTGCTTGCTGAGCTGTTGATTTTGCATGGATAGAGCACTGTGATAATGCCCTGCTGAGCTAATCCTCACAGGAACGAAAGTTACACTCACATTGTTACTCTCCCTTTGTAAAGGAGTTCTGTATTTAGTCTTGTGTTTCTGAAACACGAAGGCACATGTCATAAAAATGCTCTGCATATAAATGAAATAATGTAAAGCAATTATGATGCTTGTTAAGAATGCAATGATATGATTATGAAATGTAGAGTGTTAATGAATAAAATATATTTTAACTTGTTCAAAATTATTTGCCTCTTTTCTGAATTCAGTGTATGCAACTAAAATAAGGAAAGATGCCACATTGAAGTGGTGTGTGAAGGCCAGAAACCTAAACACAACAGAGTCAAAAGCCAGAAACTAAAAAGTCAAGTTCACTGTGTTATCTATACTGGCTGTTTATATGGTTCAAATTATCAGGTTAATTGACACATCTCCACTTTACTTCAGGCTGTATAGATGGAGCTTTGTCAAAATTAGATGCTTCATAAATGGCTCTTTCGATGTTATCTTTGAATTCATCTCCTTACCAAAGAAGGGCTATTAAAGCAGCTTCTACAGTGGCAACGATCTTTCCAACCAAAGTAAAACAGCTAAATGCTTAATAGGCCCAATTCTCTGCAGAAGCCTCTGTTCACTAACCCCCTGAGGCAAAGCTGCTGGGAATAAGGATGTAGCAAACTCTAGCACTTAGGGAGCCACAGGAAGAGGTGGGGTAAAGAAAGGCAAGGGAGTAGATGGAGTTTTTTCCCACCTACCTTCAGGGCACTTAGCAGTGATAATGGGACTATGAATAATCAACTTCCTTCATGACCTTAGGGCGCTCAACCTATCAGGCCCACTACTGCTGTTCTTCTTTACACCTCCAATCTCTCCCACCTCCTCTCCCTTTTAGCTCATGTCTTTGGGACCTGTTGTCAAAGAACATTGACATATCACCCAGGAATCCTTCCCCTTCCACCCATGCTTACAAACCATTGTCCATCTACAGACATCTTTCTTCTGTTAGCCAAGGTAAACTCCTCAATCTGGACTTTGCAGCCCATTCCTTTATAACTTCTCAGGGGCTTTATACCACTGTCAAATGCAACCTCCCTTTTCTATATTCAACTGAGTCGTTTAAATTGTAGACTTCACTCTGGCATTAAATATCGAAAATTTCATTCCACCAGAGTAGGCTTGTTTTATTACATGTATGTCCCAAATATTGCATGGGATGTATTTATACTGAAAAAGTATTTGCGGTTTATCTGAAATTCAAATTAAACTGGGCATCCTGTATCTTTACTTGCTAAATCTGGCAACTGTACACTAGAGAGGTCTTTCTTTACAGCCCACTTCAGAAAATAGCACTATTTTTCTGCAGACAGTTTCTATCACCTTTATTTATCTTCATACATGATCACCACTGGGCATAGCACATGTTTATATGTTTGCGCATTGTCTGTGTCTCTCCATCTCCCTACTAGAATGTAGGGGCCATGGAAGCAGTAGCTTTCAAAATTTTCTGTTGCATTCCCATTGCCTAAAACAGGGTGTAGCATGACATTACGATTTAATTAATAGTTTTTGAATAAATAAATGCTTGAGTTTCTCTTATTTTAAAATAATTGTCACTCAACACCACAATCTCTCTAGCTCTACTCCTTCACTTCTCTCTCCCATTTCAGAATCAGATTTTTAAAAACGGGTCTTACTATCCACTATCCCTATGACTTCATCTCTCAATTCCCTGTCTTCCTACTCCACTCTGGCTCTGGTTTTATCATTCCAACAAAACAGCTCCGGATAAGGATTACCTTCATGTTGTTAAATCACTTGGACATTTTTTTACCCCCATCTAATCTCCCAAGATGTGATGCTATAAACCACTTCCCACTTCACGAAATAACCCCCCGTTTCACTGGCAATGCACTCTCCTGGTTTTCCTCACTCCTTCTTAGTATTCCTTGTTAATTTGTCCTTCTCTACCTGGCCTTTAACATTTGGAGTTAGGCCAGGTGTGGTGGCTTACATCTGTAATCCCAGTGCCAGGAGTCTGAGATCAGCCTGGGCAACAGAGTGAGATCCCATATCTACAAAAAAAATTTTTAAATAGCCAGATGTGGTGGCATGCACCTGTAGTCCTAACTATGCCAGAGGCTAAATCAGGAGGATTGCTTGAGCACAGGAGTTTAAAGCTAGAGTGAGCTATGATTGTACCCACTGCATTCCAGCTTGGGTGACAGAGCAAGACTGTATCTCTTTAAAAAAGAAACAAAACAAAACTTGGAGTTAGTCTAGGCCCTGTTTTCTCTTCGTTCTATGTTCTCTCCCTTGGGTAATCTCATCTATGCCCATGGCTTCAATGACCATTTATTTACTAATGACTCCCAAAATATCCAGCCCAAATATTTCGGAGTCATCAGCAAATAAACTCAATTGTCTAAGACTGAATTTAAGACATCCTCTGCTCACCCTAACCCCGGCTGTCTTCTATTGTTTCACATCTCATTGAATGACACTTTCATGCATCTAAAGGCACAAGCCAGAAAACTAACAAACAGTCATCCTGGGCATGTGTAAATCTCACTTCCCAAATAGTTCTTGAATCTATTCATTTCTCTGTATCTCCATAGTCACCTAGTACAAAAAAGTGTTACCTCTTGCTAGACCACTCAATAGCTTCTTAACTAAAAGAGCTATATTCATTGACTCAGATCTACTTCCAGTCTGTTCTCTATATTTACAGCTAATGTGATTTTTTTTTCACCTGTTGAAAATTCTTCATTGGTTTCTCAGGGGTCCCCAACCTCTCTTTTCAGTTTTACCCCTGCTACTTTCTTATTCTTTCAGCTGCAGCAACACTGGCCAGGAATTAGTTTCTTAAATGCAACTATACAACTCTATTGAGAGGGCTAGATGAGAAACTAAATTACAAAATAATGAGGCTCAAATAGTGAGGTAGTGAGAAATAACACCACATATGAAAATCAGCCATCTGTGATCTGCCAAAACTATCATATAAAATTTAGGGTCAAAAGGTCCTTCACATATCATCTGGTCTAATTCTCTCCCCACAAATAAGAAAATGAGGGCCCAGAAAGAAGAGACTGACCAAAGTCACACAGCTATTCAGTGGCAGAGCTAGGAATAAGCCTTCAAACTCAATAATCAATAACTTTGCAAAGAAAAATTTTAAAAAATTTTTTAATTTTTTAAATTTTGTTTCAATAGTTTTGGGGGAACATGGAAAAGTGGATGCAGGAAAAGTTCCTTAATGGTGATTTCAGAGATTTTGGTGCACCCATCACCTGAGCAGCATACACTGTACCCAATATTTGTAATCCCTCACCCCTTCCAAGTCTTCCCCCAGAGTCTCCAAAGCCCATTCTAGGATTCATATGTCTTTGCGTTCTCATAGCTTGGCTCCTGCTTATAAGTGAGTACATATGATATTTGTATTTTTTTCCCATTCCTGAGTTACTTCACCTAGAATAATGGTCTCCAACTCCATCTGGGTTGCTGCAAATGCCATTATTTCATTCCTTTTTATGGCTGAGTAGTATTCCATGGTATATATACCACATTTTCTTTATTTGTTGGCTGATGGGCATTTAGACTGGTTCCATATTTTTGCAATTGCGAATTTTGCTGCTATAAACATGTGTGTGCAACTGTCCTTTTTCACATAATGACTTCTTTTCTCTGAGTAGATATCCAGTAGTGGGATTTCTGGATCAAATGGTAGTTCTACTTTGAGTTCTTTAAAAAATATCCATCTTGTTTTCCACAGTGGTTGTACTAGTTTACATTCCCACCAGCAGTTTAAAAGTATTCCCTTTTCACCACATCCATGTCAACATCTGTTGTTCTTTTATTTTTTATTTTTCAATTAAGGTCATACTTGCAGGAGTAAGGTGGCATCACATTGTGGTTTTGAGATGCATTTCCTTGACAATTAGTGATGTTAGGCTTTTCATTTCATGCTTGCTGGTCATTTTTATATCTTCTTTTGAGAATTGTCTTTTTATGTCCTTTGCCCACTTTTTGATGGGATTATTTGTTTTTTTTTTCCTTGCTGATTTATTTGAGTTCCTTGTAGATTCTGGATATTAGTCCTTTGTCAAATGCATAATTTATGAAGATTTTCTTTTAATCCATAGGTTGTCTGTTATTCTGCTGATTATTTCTTCTGCTGTGCATAAGTTTTACAGTTAATTAAGTTCCATCTATTGATAATTGTTTTTGTTGCATTTGCTTTTTGGTTCTTTGCCATGAACTCTTTGCCTAAGCCAATATCTAGAAGAGTTTTTCCAATGTTATCATCTAAAATTTTTACAGTTTCAGGTCTTAGGCTTAAGTATTTTATTTGAGTTGATTTTTGTATAAGACGAGAAATGAGGATTCAGCTTCATTCTTCTACATGCAGCTTGCCACTTATTCCAGCCTCATTTATTGAATTGGGTGTCCTTTCTCTACTTTATGGTTTTGATTGCTTTGCTGATGATTAGTTGGCTGTAAGTATTTGGCTTTATTTCTGGGTTCTCTATTCTGTTCCATTGGTCTACATGCCTATTTTTATATCAGTACCATGTTGTTTTGGTAACTATAGCCTTGTGGTGTAGTTTGAAGTCAGGTAATGTGATGCCTACAGAGATTGTTTTGTTTTGTTTTTTGTTTAGTCTTGCTTTGGCCATGCAGACTCTATTTTTTTTTTTTTTGGTTCCATATGAATTTTAGGTTGTTTTTTCTAGTTCTGTGAAGAATGATGATGGTTCTTTGATGGCAATTGCATTAAATTTGTAGATTTTTTTGGTAGTATGGTCATTTTAACAATATTAATTCTACCCATCCATGAGCAGAGGATATGTTTCCATTTGTTTCTGTCATCTATAATTTCTTTCAGTAGTGTTTTGTAGTTTTCTTTGTAGAGATCTTTCACCTCCTTGGTTAGGTACATTCTTAAGTCTTTTACTTTACTTTTTTAAGTTATAAAAGAAATTTAGTTCTTTATTTGATTGTCGTCTTGGTCATTGTTGGTGTATAGCAGTGCTACTAATTTGTGTACATTGATTTTGTATCCCAAAACTTCACTGAATTCATTTATCAGTTCTAGGAGCTTTTTGGATGAGTCTTTAGGGTTTTCTCGGTATACAATCATACCATCAATGAACAGCTAGTTTGACTTCCTCTTTACCTATCTGGATGCCCTTTATTTCTCTTTTCTTTTCTTTCTTTCTTTTCTTTTTCTTTCTTTCTTTCTTTTTTTTTTTTTGGAAGGGGTGAGTGAGATGGAGTCTTGCTCTATAGCCCAGGCTAGAGTGCAGTGGTACAATCTCGGCTCATTGCAACCTCCACCTCCCAGGACCCAGTTCAATCAATTCTCCTGCCTCAGCCTCCCCAGTAGCTGGGATTATAGGCATGTGCCACCATGCCCAGCTAATTTCTGTATTTTTAGTAGAGATGAGGTTTCACCATGTTAGCCAGGCTGATCTTAAACTCCTGACCTCATGATGCACCCACTTCAGCCTCTCAAAGTGCTGGGATTACAAGCATAAGCCACTGCACCCAGCCAGGATGCCCTTTATTTCTTTCTCCAGTCTGATTGCGCGGGCTAGGACTTCCAGTACTATGTTGAATAGAAGTGGTGAAAGTGGGCATCCTTGTCTTGCTTCAGTTTTCAAGGGGAATGCTTTCAACTTTTGACCAGGTTGAAAAAGCCTGCTATAGACAGGTGCCAGTATATGGATGGGGCCAGGATTGGCACCTTGGTGGGACAACTGATCAATATGTAAGTAACAACAGGATTCATAACAAACCAACTAAAAGTTCACCTTCTGAGTCTGACACATAAACTAACTGGGATTTTCACAAGGACTTTCTTCTTTCTTCCATGAGTACTAAAAATAATCAACTGGGTATCCACTGAAAGTTACAAAATGAGGGCAATAGACTTAAGCACTACTATTTCCTCACAATTAGGCAAAAGTTCATTGGAAAGATCCTAGTCCATTTCCTTTCAAAGGAAATTTCAAACTACAGAGCACAATCCATACTTTGAAACCAAAGTTGTTCAACCACCAGGGGAAGCTTTCTGGAGGACTCTTCTATTGAGATCAAGGGAGGCTGAGTAAATACCCTGTGTATGCTTATCACTATGGGCAATGAAGCGTAAATGAGTATGAAAGTTGCCTTTTGGTGTCAAAAGACCTTACAAGATTCTTTCCCAAATGGGATTGGAATTATTAGTAAATTTTTTTAGCTAAAAGGCACTGTTTATCAGCTGTAAGTATTTTTAATTGGTTTCCAGGGAACACCTGTGTTAGGGTTACAAGCATCAAAGGTGATAAACAACTTAATTATCCTCCCAGAACCATTAGGAAAAAGTATCACTGTTGGTGAGCTTTCTTTGATGCCTTCTTTTGAAATGCCATCCTGCTACTATTGTGGGGCTATTTGTAGTTTATTTCCTGGAGCTTTCATGCTACCTTCATACATAGAAAAGGCTGTTAGAAGTAGATTAATGAAATTAAGAACATTTGCACCACTGGTCAAGTGTATCTTAAGCTACATTGGACATAGCTCCTCCTTGGAGAAGTAGCAAGTTAGAGGTAATCAGAAAACTACAGGATAATTTTTAATTTTTTTTTTTTTTGAGATGGAGTCTTGCTCTGTAGTCATTAGCATTTTGGTCTTACCATCCTCTTTTACTTCTCTAACACATAGAATAATTTTCTGATTCGCACTTTCACTTGTTGAAATATCTTTTTACCTGGCAGAAATGAATTAAAAATTATGTTTTGAACTCCTTAAGAAGAGGTATTATAGAGATTCAGGGGAATTCACTATAATCATTTTTAAGTACTTCGTGTTTTAAAAACTGCTGACTGTGATAAAAATCACAGAGTTGCAAAAGGACCACAGGGAATCCATTCCTGTCTCACTTCATGAATGAGGAAACTGAGGCCCATCCGTGACATGAAGTGATCAGCTCAGGGCTTTTGCCAAACTACCCCGTGGCCTTCTCACTTGATTCTGCTGAGGGAAATCATGCATCATGGCTGGAACTAGGATCATGTTAAATAACTGTCTCCACATGATATCTTTGGTAATGGATAGAATTAAAGGGAAGCACAGTGGCCACCATCCTTTCAGCCCTGCCTCAAATTGGCAATCTACCAACTAGGCCAAACATTAATTTCCCCAAACCATTGTGAAGCATGAAATGTGATATCACAAAAAAAATGTCAGCTGGACATTAAAATCAGAACTTAAAAAAATACCTAACTTAATCACTTTGGATTTAAACAGAGAATAAAGCAACTGATACTCCCTTGGCACGACTTGATCCAAAAGGGGTAGGACCTTCTTTTAGCACCAGTAGGTCTATTAGCATGGGGCTCCGGGCTTATGACAGGGCTTGTCTCCCTTCACATTTATCTGTACCATCATCAATTACCCCTTCTCCTTTTCCCTTGTTCAACTGGTCAGCTTCAATTTCTTTCTGAATGTTGGTGAAAATTTTTTATTGAAAAACAAACGGTCCAGCAATATCTTTTTATATAATACAAGCTTTAAAAAGGAGAGTGTATGTGTGCTGCAATCTTATAATTCCATATTTGATTTGTGGTATGTTTTGGCTCCAGGAAGGCATTTTAAGAATACTGGTTATCTCAAACCTAACTACTCCAGTTTGTAGACAAAGGAACAAGTAGAAAATGTCATGCTCTCTGCGGACTGCAACACCCCTGCTCTACCTATTTCACGACAACCTTACTTCTGAGATCTTTCTAAAGGAAGCAGGCAAAAGTGATCCTTCTTCCTGAGTTCCAGTTTTATACCAGAGAAAGACAGACATCTTCCTTTTCTGGGTTCTATTACTACTAACAGAGAAAGGGAAAGACTATGAGTCTTACAGTGTTCAGCTGGCAATCAGCCCAGGGCCAGCCATATTTGACTGCCTGGTAAATTCTGTCTGCCAGTATTGATAATGGTTGTTGACAAACTCACAGGATTATGGCAGCTTGAAACAATCACTTTCAGAAGAATAAATAATGTTTGTTTTTTTAGTGACTAAAACTCATACTTAAGAATTCTGCATCTCCAAAATACCACCCCTGAGTTTTCCTCAGGCTTTTTTTTCTACTATAAACACAACAAAGAGACAGAACACAAGTTCAACAGTAACTGTGGCTCTCTGTGACAATGACTTTGTAGATTCCCTTAAGGGAGCCCTTTCATTCTTAGAATATTTGCCCTGATTTACTTATGCAGTTGTTTTCTAAAATAATTAGACCTATGGTTATTAAAATGACAAAATTAATAGAAGGATTGCTATCCCAGCATCTTTCTTCCCGGTCAGTCCAGGATTGGGGCTTCGGGTTCAGATCGAACCTCAATACTTGTAGAAGGCAAAGCTGCAACCCAGGTAATTTCTGTCTTGGGAGATTTTCTTTTTTTGTAGGGGAGATTTTTCATCTCCACTTCTTACTTCTAAGCTACTCCCTAATAATTTTTTGTCCCAGATTAGCCCAGAGCAACCTCATTGTATAATAGCATTTGAAGAGTGTCTGACCCCCCTAAGGAGTTCATCTCATTAATGCCATCCTACCTCCTTTACTGAAACTATAGCTTGCCAGATCATCAGCATTCTTAGCCAAACTGTGTATCCCATATCCATTTCCTTAAGATCTTGTAGATAATCAGTAAGAGATTTCATACATCAGCACATGATAAGGTTACAGGGGCAATATCGTATAGCTCTTAAGAGTATATGATTTAAAGTCAAATTGTAATAATTGCAACTTTTTAAAGGCTCCATAAAGCAGATCTATCACTATTGGATTGTTATTGTTATTAACAACAACAGCAACAACAGCTATTAATGGTATACTGACCATCTTCTCCAAGTAGTATTGTTTTTCTAGAGGCTTTCAATGATTTTACCCTTTGAAGGGGGGAATGTGAAGTTTCTGTTTCTAGATACCCAAGAAGGGCATGATCTTGCTGAGATTTCTTTTTTTCAAACTTTTTAAGCCCTCTCCTGTCCTGCACTGAAGGCTGGGCCTGCTCAGGGTTATGGGGGTCTCCAGCCTTGATCAGTTAGAAGCTACAGGAAAGGCTGAAATATCACATGGAGATACAGAATTGGCCAGATCGGGTAGCCAAGAGTGTGGCCACTTTAAGTCTCCTGACTTCCTCTTTTCTCAAGAGCCCTAACTTCCAAGGCTGAGATTCATTAGGTATCCTTAAACTCCATGTAGGATGAGCAGACGAGAAAAGTAAGGAGTTTCCTTTCTCTAACCCCAGGAATTTTGATATTCCACATAAGAGTTTTCAAGAAATGAAGACTGCTTTCTAACGTGTGTGTGTGTGTGCACGCACGCACGCACACATGTAAGCACTGGACAAATGAACACCAACCGCCTCTTAATGCACAAGAGGTAGCACTGGAATTAGCATCTGAACCACTTGTAAGTGGAACTAGCAGAGTGGTGATAAAATTCTAGAGGGAGCCATTGTGCCCCACTATTTAAGATTGATTGTGGGCCTTTCTCACTTCTGGTGCAGTAACTAGAGTGTCCTCATCTGCAAGGATGCTAACACTAAGCCATATTCCAAGAACTAATGCTTTGTTGGCTTTGGCTACTACATTGTGCTGGCTCTAAAATAGAACATATTTCTCAAGTGAGTTAATGCCTATTAACCACTTTGTTGTAATGTTTAATTATCATAAATGACACTTAATTGTTTAATTACTAGACCAAAGGGTAGATAAGAACTTGCTGCAAGGAAGACATAAGACTAAGCCTCTCTCTATATAAAAAGGTATATATATAATATATACATATGTACCATACATGTTCATATATATCTAGAAGTATTTTTATATGAGTGTTATGTATAAATCAATACTTGCACATATTTTCAACATCCCAAATTGTCATGGGTTTGATTCAGTGGTCATACAAATGGATTGCAGGAGAGATGTAGCCAAAATAAAGTAATGGTTTGGTTGGCTCAAAATGTGAACTCCCTTTAAACAAGGCTGCTTTAGTAACAGTGTTACTACCAGCCTGTTACTAAAGACCACTCTGTTGAGTAACATTATCTTGTCCTCTTGCTGCTCTCCTCTTTGAGAAAATAATTTTCAATGTGGGGTGAACCTATAGTGATTGGAATGCACATAGTACCAATTCCATATGGAGGGAGGGTGGGCTAAGGAATAAAGCTTTTTGCTGGAGTCTAGTACTTACCCAAAAGACAGGCTGATCCTTTGAGAAAATATAAAGAAAGGAATATCCACTTAAACTCCCCCTGTGACTTGTGACACCTAATTCCTGCAGGTCTTAAAGGAATGTTTACCTCCCTCTCACACAAAGAAAAGATGTAAGACCTGAACATTTCAAAGCAATTCCAGGAATCTGCCATTCTCACAACCAAATCTTTTCTGAGACACTGTTCCTTGTGGACTGTTTCCAAAATACAGTTACTGTAGGCTTTGAGCAGTCATTCCAGCTTGCAGTGGCTGATAGTAACAGCTCCTGTTGATTAAGCACTTACTACATTACAGTGTTAGGGTAAGTCTTTTACCTGTATTCATTCTACTTATTTCTCACGATGATCTTTTTAGGTCCATGCTACTCTTATCTGCAATTTACAGATAAGAAAACTAAGGCTTGGAGAGGGTAAGTCACAAGCCCATTAGCACACAAGTAGTAAGTGGCAGAAGCAGAATTTGGACCTGGGCAGTCAGAATCCTGATCTCATCACCTTAACCACCATCCTATACCAGTGCACCTTGCAGTGGTTTGGAACTCTTGCTAAAGGTTTCAAAAACTCAGAATAGATTAGGGAAAATACATCAGCTTCCACGAATGTTGAGTGTTCTCAGTGGCTGATGAAAAATATCTACCAAGCAAGTGAAAACAACAATAGCAACAGAGGTTCTGGTGAAACCAGTGTCTCATTGTGACTGAGTACTTAGGAACAAGCCAACACTCCTGTTTCCCCGCTGCCTGGTGCTGACTGTTGCAGTAGAAGCAGAGGCACAGTGCAGGTTAATTGTTGAGTAAGTGTGTTTAGCAGCTCCTGCTCTTGGGGCTCATTAACCACAAAGGTGACAAACATCACAGAAATGGTACAAGTCACCCAGAGAAGAACTGGCTAACGACACCAGGCTCACACTCCCAAGCCCAGAGGTACGTTACATGTTTCCTTTAAAGGAATCTTTTAGAGTTATCACAAAAAGACAGTTGAATCTTTATATTTTGTTAGCTCCCTGGTACCATCATATGTGTACTACATATTTTGAAAAGAGGGTTGAGATGTCATGAAACACACAGAGCATTTCATAATTATGCTTTTGTATAAAGTCTTCTCTAATTGTCTTCCTAATATCCAAGATGACTCTACTCATTTGAAAATTGCTTAATTTGGTAAAGGAAATTTTATAAGACATATGGTCTGCAACGCTAGTCTTATCCCTGAGGAAAGAGGGAAGAATGCACTCTTCTATGTTTTGAGGAAAGGGGATTTTTGTGTGTGTATTCCTTCAACAAAGTTATTTGGAGCAGCCGTTGTGTCTAGGTAACTACCTGGAGGCTAAGGAAAATAGAGAAATAGATGGTATGGTCCTTTTCTTGAAGAAGGCCAGAGTCTTACCTGCAATAATCAGAACAGGGCTGGCTGCCATATATACATGTTTGATGCATGTCACCATCTTGTCTGGGTCATCCTCAATTGTTAGCCCACTGAAGTCCCTTCTACCCTCAAAAGAAACAAGCAAACACAAACATATAGTTTGAGGAGGATAAAAGCAAAGATAGAATACCACAGAAAACATTTTAAGTTCAACTTATTTTAAAGCCCAAGCTTCCAGACTCATTTTAATGTATAGATCATCTTATGGTAGCTTATTGATAAAAGTGAAACTCATGAGAATCAGAATTTCTAGAAGGAGAGAAAAGATAAATTAGCTGCATGGCGCATACTTTTTGGGTAAATCTATTAGATTGTATCTCCAGATCTGCCGCTTACCTACTAGTAATTATATTTCACAGCCACTGTGAGTTTTAGTTTTCTTCATATGGGTCTAAGAGTACCTGCTTCGCCTGCTTGGGGAGGTTGATATGAAAATAAAATGAGATATAAAATATACTCCATAACTGGATTCTTTTTGGAGGTAATACTAGGTGAGAGGATGAGTCTTTAACCTTCAGTTAATTTTTCTTTAGCTGTTCATTTGTTTGTTTATGTAATATAGAAATAGAGAGTAATGCCAAGTGATTTCTTACCTCATGAAGCTGGAAAGATCTTTACCAAATCCCTGTCATGCATCACTGCGGATCCTTTCTGTACTACCTGCTTCTAACTCCAGCCACTTCTGTGGTGACAGTTGTGCACAGGTTCTGATAAAATTCACCCTGACAGTGATGTACTAAATGACCTGACTTTGCATCGTCCTCCAAAGGGTTTCTATGGTAATACAGAAGTTTAGAGCACCACAGGACTCTGTTACGTACCCATGCAAATACCTGAATGTGCAAGGAGGTTAGCATCCTCATGAAATGAAACTTTGATCCATGGGAGGCAGGAGTCCGTGGATTAATTTATTTTCCCTTTCTCCCACTAGAGATACTGCCCTGAGAAGCTGTCATAGGTCTTCTCAGAGAATGGTCTTGCAACATCAAGCAATAGTTGAACTTAGCAACAACCAGCTTGATCAGCATTCTTACATTTTCTTTCACCCTTTGCTGCTTTTGTAATCCACAGTCCTCATTTTGGGTTACATGCCCTAATAAGGTAGTACAATGTAAATCTCTGGTTCAGGCTCTGCTTTCTGGAGAGACAAGACTAAGACAATTAATGCTGAATCACTCCAGAAAGCAGCCCATCAAGAAGGTATTTTGGATCTGAGTTATAAAGTTCCCATTGCTGGCAGAAGGTGTAGTTGTGATGATACCTAGCATGTACTAGCATTATAATAACTAAGACTTTCACTTGTGGTTAATTGGGTTGCGGTGCAGGTGGCAAATGGTTTTATTTTTCACAAGCATAGATATACAAAAAGAATATCTCTTTATTAATTGGGGAAGTTTCAATGTTTTTATGTATACACACAAGGCTTTCACACAAAGTCAGCATTGTGACAATGCACTTTCATGGAGTTACATTTGCCAAAAAATCCATAAAATGAATTAGAACTCTAAAGTCTATACACAATTTATACCTCCAGTATTGAAAATGATGAGAAGATGAAATATGTAGCATAGAGAATTGTTAAAAAAAAATACTGATTGTGAAAAAAATGCTGACAATTTAAAATAGTTTAAAAATCTAAAAAGAAAACAACTCCCCCCAAACTAGAACATTTTGAAATATAAAAAAGTGCATTACAGGGATAGATTATGGGCAACACAGAGAGTGTCCATAAGAGCTTAGCAACTTTCATGATCATGAATTATATTTTAAAGTCTCGCATCTGACTTTATGACGAATAGCTGCTTTTTAAAAAAAATTCGATTTTAGGGCATGGCTCTCCTTGGAGAAATGTTCATATTCTTTTTCTCCGTGGACCTGCTATTTTGGAAATTCTTCTATATGATTAGCTGTACATCAACATGAACATTCCCTGTTAAATTTTCCCATCTTCCATGTTATTCTTCTGTGTTGTTTTGGGTACCCAAAATTCCATTCTGAATGCACTCATATTCAGATCTCAAATTTGGTGAAAACAATACTGGTAATCAAATAGCAACACTGTTGTGTAAGTGTCTTCTTATCCTACCATGCAGATAATTATTTTTGAATCAGTTAGTAACTTACCTAGCTTCTGCAGGCAAATATGGCTTTAATTTATTAAAAGCTCCTTGAAGGTCATAGATGATAGGAATGCCAATGCAGGAAAGTGACACACTTTTAAACTGAAGTTTTCATTGTTGCCATATCATGTGACCAATCCACTTGTGTGAATTTTTCCCTAAATGCAAATAAAGACACTAAAGGTAATAGTTCTGCCCAACATGATGCAACTAACATGATGTAAGTATCCTGTATACAACCAAAAATGCTTTAATCCTTTTCCTAGAATCTGGCTTTCAGGACTTTAACATTCAGAATTTTAATGTTGTAAAATTATGGGATTGTAATTTTTAAGATTTTAGATGTTAGGGATTTTGATCTTTAGAGATTTCAGAATTTGAGATTATGACATTTATTTTGGGATTGTGTCTTTTGGGATTATGATCCAATCCACTTCATGGAACCACAGAGAAGACCATGCTAAAAATCAAGCCCAGGATTTAACTGTAAAAGTGTAGAACCACAAAGGAGAGTGAATATACAGGTTCAACAGATCTCCTATATCAAAGTCAGGACCTCAATAGGAAAAGAGTAGATGGGAACATTTTGATGAACCAGCTGATAATCCTGAACTACCAGATTCCAGCAAAGCCTCCTCCTAGGGCCCCTCTTCCTGGAGGAGAGCAGTGGCTGCTTGCCTGGAGACTATTCATAAGATAATTGTCTCTTTGAGATCTGCCTCTAGAATTCCTCATTCCCTCTAGACTGTTGACCAAGGAGAAGTCTCAGCCTAGCCCAAGCACTATTCCTGGAGGAAATAGCTTGTCTGCCAAAAGAATTGCAGAAACCAGTTCAAATGATCTGGTAAGAGTAGAGGGCTATATATGTGGAACTGAAGCTTGAGGGTCTTGGACTGGGGTGACGACATTCAGTATATGAGGCTGGACAAAGGAAAGTTTACTAACATGGAGGAAACCAGCCATGATCAGAATTTGATGCCCTGCAAAGAACCCCTGGATCTCATCCTAAGGGTCTGTTGAGATGTGTCTTAAGGCTTGGTGAAGAGACTGTTTACATCAACTACTATGATGGAAAATCACCTTCCCATCATCCTTTTTCCAGATATAAATCAGTTCATAGATCCAGAGTTTAGTGATTGATGAGGAGGCCAGGATGCCTTGAGGAAGGACTCTTCAATGCCACCACCAGTATATACAGTAAATATTCCTTTGATTTTTTTCCCCAAATGTATTTACAGCAGAGTAACTTTGCACTGTTGGAAAGGGAAAACCCAGACTTTTCAAAGGCTGTTAGATAAGGAGTTGGGGTTAAAATGATACCAAATGAACTAAAATGCTATCAAAGATCTCTGGTTAGAGTGGGAGCCCATCTGGATATAATGATAATGGAATTTTAGGTCAAGTTTGTTTCACAGTGTATTAAAGTGTTCACAGACCCCTCCTGAGGTTATTGCCCACATCCTGAGTGTAACTGAGTTAAACATATTTGTCAGGTGATAGAGCCCTCACACTCCTTCCCAGATTTGTAGTATAAGGGATATTATGAGGGAAGGGCTAAGCTGAAGTCCCTGAAACTGTCTCTATCCCCATCTAAGACCATAAATCAGAAGTAACACTGCATGCCAGGAAGAATTGCAGAGATTAGTAACATAATCAAACACTTGAAGAATACAAGGGTGATGGTTTCCATCATATCCCTGGTTCAGTTTTTCTGCATGCTCATTTCCGGGCATACCCAGCCCTGGAAAATCCTGAGAGCTCATGGTGAATGATGGTGAATTATGATAAACATAGCCAGATGTTAACGCCAATGGTATCTGCTGTGCCAGATGTGCTCTCTTTACTGCAAGTGGATTAGCAGGCCTCTGGTACTAGGTATGTGACGATCTTGCAGATGTGTCTTCCTCAATGATCATAAGGAGGAAGGATCAAAACAGCTTACTCTCACATTGTAGATACAACAGCTTGCTTGCAAAATTTGTGCATTCTATCCCCACACTCTAAAGTCTGGTTTCCACTGCTAGGCTGAGAAGGGAAAGAGTTGCTTCACTGGGTGCACAGAAAGGGCTCCAGCAAACTTGAAGCTTCAACTACCACATTTAGGCTTCTTGCAGTAGTGGACCAAAGGCAAATAAATAAATTACTATATTGGCAATGGTAATCATCCTGACTGCTATGGGGAGTGAGAGCTGCTGCTATACAATGCGGACAAGGAGGAGTATGTCCTGTATCAGTGAGATGCACTTAATGGCATCTCTCTTGATTATGCACACTCATATTGGCTCCTCCTCCTTCCCTGCTTCACTCTCCTTGTCACTCCCTGCATCTCCCTGAAATTACACCCCTTAACAAAATAGTAATACAGAATCCTTTGCATTGGGCTCCACTTTCAAGAAAACCCAGGCTCAAGCTGCTGTAACACTCGTAGGTTCAAATGTGCCTATTGCACAGAGATAACACATATACCAGACATTTTACATATTTCATTTCACTTAATCTTCACAGCAATCTTGAGAGGTGGAAAAATTATTTCTGTTTTCCAGATAAGGAGACAGGATCAGATGAGTCCAAGGACTTTCCAGAGGACATCCAGTTTATGTGTAGTACAGCCAGATTTGGAACCAGGCAATGTCTAATTCCAAAACTCAGTCTCTGTCCTCTCACGGCCTAGGTCAGCAATAATAAAGATGAATGCTCAGAAAGAAGACAGTGCCTCCTCCTATGTCACTCTGACATAATCCCCTTTGCATTATTAGTGGTTGGTTTTCACTTTAAGATTTTGTTTTTCTTTTTAATATATAATTTAGTACACAGTGTATTATTTATCAGGTAAATACTGTAGGAAAGTTGAATGTAACAATAAACTATTTTCCAGGAATCTACTTAGGATTCTATCATTCTGAAATGGGTGATAGAAGAAATTGGAGTATTCTCCTTTTTAAAAATCAAGATTTAAGAAGTAAATACAAAGATAAAGTATAAAGTCAGCTCATTAAAATATTTTCTATTTCAGAAAATAATTTGTTTTAAAATAAATTCAACATAGTAAGAGGCATGAAAGAAGAAAAATATAAAACCTTATTATATAATTTAAAGTTTGATTATGTCACCAAATAAACTAAATGGCAATAGAGTAGAAAGAAACATAATCCATAAAGGAAGTGAGAAAGGTTAAAGGAGTCAACAGTAATTAAATGGTGACTGAAGCTGAATGGAAATTGACCTGTATTAGCTGAAGGCCATTCCTGTCTTTCAGAATGTTATGCATCAGTGAAGACAGAAAACAAATGTTTCTGCTATTTTGACACGAAAATATGTTATTTCGGAGTCAAGGTTGCTATTCAAGAAAGCAGTAGATTCTCAGCACACATATTCTGATAATCTACACCTGCTGGCAAGTATTGAAATAGATAAGATCCTTTAATATGTCTCTGTGGGGCAATGAGTCATAAGAACTTCATTGGTTACTGGCTGTTTACCCTTGTGAAAGCTTAAGGCAGATTCACTCAATCCAATGCAAATAGTGACAGCTCTAGCTATTAGCTGATACAGCCTCTGATGGATGGTCATCTGTCCCCAGGGAAGTATCTGCTCAATAGGGACTCAGCTGACAGCAGGAGGCTGAAAAAACTTGTGCTCTACTTACAATCCTGTCATGGTGTTGCTTCTGGATATAGGGCTATCTGATTTAACATATCTAATAGGAAACAAAGCTGAGTGATGTTTATAATTTTTATTACGAATGCATTCCAAACAATCAATCATCATTCTAAATGATGATGACAGTGACTACATTTAATTCAGTGCCTACTTTATTCTGGGTTTTTTTAATTGCTGTACTTACAACTCTGCAAGATAAGTGTTATTGTTCAGACTTTCTACATGAGGAAAGCTCAGAAGAAATAAGTTACTTGCCTAAGACAAAGGCTGAAATAATAAAATTAGCCTATGTTCCTCTCTGTTCTGTCCATTATACAACGTGGCTGCTGATTCTCTCCCTGAAGTCTAGAGAAGCATGGACGGCCTTCAGTAAAAATCTTACAGGTTACCAAAGATACATTACAGAGTGGAGTTAACAGGCATGCTTGGAGTGGTGAAGAAACAAGATTTGGGCCACTGCCATAGAGCATGGCTGAATCAACAACAATAGCAACAAAAATAAGAGTTGATTAACTGTAATATGTGAGCCACAATCTTTATCAATTGATGGAAAAATGCATGGTTAATCCTAGAAGGCCATTCATTCATTGAACATACATTTGCTGAGTGTATTCTAGGTGTTAAGAGTTGTGCCAGGTGCTGGAGTTAATGACATAGCTAGAAGGAGTTTTGATATTAGTAGTACTCATCAAATCAGAATGCCATTGTGCTTATGGTAACTACTCTAATTTTTAGCAGTCCAATACAAATGGTTGGCTAGGGCAGGTATTTTAATCTGAATAAAGTTTATAGATCTGCATTTTGATTCTCAATGTAACTCTTAGCTGAAAGCACCTGGAAGTCTAGGTTCTTTTTATAGACTGTCATAGAACACCATGGCAGAAACTACCAGTTTATTATCAAGCCTATTTCCTCTTCTTTCTGGGCACATGATTGGAATACATTTCCCAGCCTCCCTTGCAGTTGGATGTGGCCATATGACTGAGTTTTTGCCAGTGGGAAGTCAGTGAAGATAATGAGCACCATGTCTTCCCCAGGTCCATGGACATTGTCCATGAAGCTTTTCTCCATGCTTTTTTCCTCGTCTCCATCTTAATGCAGATGAGCCTAGTGACCCTAAAAACACATGTTAAAGGTATCAGGGCATACATATAAAGAACCTGTGATGCTGAGTGGCTACTTGGAAGGCCACCATTCTTGGAATCCCAAATTGAACAATTATATGAGGAAGAAATTAAGTTAAGACACTGAAATTTGGGGAGTTATTACAGCAGTTAGTATTACTTTAATACAAATACTAACATATGTGTTTGACAATATTTATTTGAGCACTATTACATAGTCAATTTCCTCTTACCTAATTCTAATTCAATCAGCAGATAATATGATTCTATTATTACTTACAGGTCTTCTAATTTCAATAATCAGTAATGCATGAGATATTTCAAATCACATTTCTGAGATTTTTCTCTTACTGCTGATTTGTTGTTTGTTTGGACATTTATGTTGCCCTCCACTCAGATTAGATGGCAAACAAGTAAGGTAATCAACAGTGTGGTATTTTAAAACATGACAGAAAAATATTAAGTTGAGAACCTAAAGTTTATGGCTAATGAAAGAGAAATTCTGTGGCCTGGGAAAAGACTTTCAAGTATTTTGTTTTGATTGCCTCAAACATGAAAGGAAAGAACATCAATATCCTGAAGAAACACAGTGCGGACTGGCCCGTAGGAGCAGAATGTGAGATCCCTTGACTGAATTCTGAGTATCTCAAAGGAAATGATGTTGTTTCATCAGTTCATTTAAAGATTTGAGACAAAGAAAGCTAAGCCAAGTCACCAGGGAGGCCAAGTCACCAGGTGAAGAGCAAGAACTCCTGGCCCCTTCCAAATTGGAGGCAGTCAGGTGTGGCAGAAAGAGCATGGACTTTGGCATCAAACCCTTCTATGAATCTTCACTCTTCCACTTGCTGGAATTCAAGGTTCTTTTAATCACCTTGAATTCCAGTTTTCTCACCAGTAAACAGGGAGTGATAATATCCACCTCTCAAAAACACTGTGAGGATTAGAGACAAACTTTTTGAAGTGCTAATGAATAAACTATCTCTAAGTATGGTAATTAGTATGAGATTTATTATTAATTCCTTGTCCTATGTTTGTGAAAAGCACACAAAGAAAGCTTGAACCATTTGCACCAAGGTACAATATAAAACAACTAAACATTTAGGCTACTGGCTTTACAGTTTCCTTTTCTCATTTGTGCCATGGCAAACTTTAGGTCATTTTATTCTGTATCATTCAACAATTAAGGCAAAATCATGGCAACCATTTCTAATAATCTCTTAGAAATGCTATTAACAAATATTTCTCAAGGGGCTTCAATACGCAATACTTTGTGCTGGTTTCTAAATATGTTGAATCCTGCATTTTATCTGGTTCTCAATGGTTATTTGTAACCCTCTACTGTCATCAAGATAAGAATTACCCTCTCTCAGGAGAATGGAGACTTTTTTTTTTTTTTTTTTTTACCTTTAAAGAACTACTTCAAGGACCATTGAGAGATAAAGGTATTTGTTACTATCACTGCTATAACCTTATTCAACCCTCAGTGTCCCAGAGTGATGTATAGTATAAAGAGTAAATGAGCATCTTGTAAAATACTTAGAAGCATAAGTGGAAGTTAATTTGTGTAATGTGTATATTAAATTATTTGAAATTGTAGAATAACAGTAAAATTATTGTAAGAAGTAGCAAAGACTAAAGAAGGGGCAAAGAATTAAATTTATTTCCACATGTCACAAAGTGAATATATTCTAATATTCCCTTGACCTGAAGGTTACCACAGACATAGAGGACAGTATGTTTGGTTTTGGCATGGTGTAATTTTAGAATGTACGTTTTGTATTGCGGTAATCTTAGAATGCAAGCTTTCTCAAGGCTGGGACTGTCCAGTCTTGCAGATGCTTTAAGCTGTCATTAATCAAGGCTTATTCTTTGATTATCCCAATACTTGTGCCACACCAACCTTGTGGTAGACTATCACCATGGTTATTATTAATCATCATTACTGAGGGGATCAGATCAGACATCCTTTTCATCCCCTACCTGCCTGAATTCCATCCTTGACCTGCCAAAGAAGAACAGTGAAGATAGGAAGCTGTAGTATGCAGGTTTGTAATACCCAGGTAATATTTCATATTAGCAATGATAGAAGCTCCTGTCTTGCCTCTTCCACAAACTACTTAGAAAGGCACTTCTGCAGTACATCTCTTTGGAGAGCAGTGGTGATCTGAAGAAATGCTTCCTCTTGAAAGAACCCTTTTTATTCACAGTGGAATACTCTTGAATTTTGCAGACCGTCAAACACACAAAAAAAGTTTTTTTTTAATAGTTGAGGAAATAAGCCTAAAGAAAATGTGTACCTAATCCTATTAGCTGACTTAATATAGAATTATTAAAAGCCTTGATATACAGGATTTAACACAATCTTTCTAGCAGGGTGTGATGTAATCTGTTTTTGTTCCTCAGCTAGCAGATGGCTTACCTTTAAGTAATTTCCAATATGTTAAGAGATCAAAAGCCATCCTCTTGCCACCGAAGCAGTAATCGTTCTTCTCTGCTGGGGGTTGCTTGGTCCTGTGGTAAGGATATGCAAAGGCTCCTGGCATTTCCAAAGATAGAAGGGCGACATTTCTTCAGACTTTGAAGTTAATAATCCTTCAGAAGTTGAAAACTGAGGGATTTTTCAAAACCCTTTTAATGTTCTATATGCCATGTGTGAAAGTAAATATCTGTAAGAAATCAGTGAGGGCTGGTGCTATGCTTGGAGGAGCACTCTGCAACTTCGCGTGTCACGGACTGGCACAATCTCTTATTGCTGAGGTGTGGAGAGATTATGCTTCCATCCAGTAATTTTCTTTGGAGGCATTGACTGTCTTCAGAAGGAGGCTGGAAATAAATGTAAAATTCATTGAATTTTACAATGCAATGGGCCATTGTTGAGCTCACACTACTGCAATACTGTCAGGCCTAGCCTCACAATCAAGACATGACTCTTTCTAAGCTTGGAAGCTTTCAACTGCATCCTCCAGCATTTGTCCAGTTGTTGGAAATGATCTAGTGGTGAAGAATGTAGTACATTTGCATTGGGGATTCTACTTGATCTTCTCTAAGAGAGAAAAAAATGTTTCTTACTTCAACACTTTAATATGCTCCTAATGGATCCAGAGCACAGAGCATTTTTCAAAAATCAAATTCAGATTTTCATGACATGCTGAGTCATAGAATTCTGCTGAATTTTAAGTTCAGACAAGCCTAAGTGTCTCAGGGTTTGTTATCACCTTTGCTTAAGGCTCTTGCTTTTGATACAGAGAGGTTTCATTTTATTCCTTGGACCAGTTATTTTCAGACTACTTAAAATAAGAGAAAAGTCTCAGTAGAAAAAGATATTCCTAGGCACACGGGAGGCCTAAGGTTGGCTCTTCCCTTAGAGATAAAACAGATATTTTTTTAACTTATGTAGTAGGCTGCTCTACTATTACCCCCTCTTCCTTCTTACCATTTTGGTTTATACATTTGATAGTTGGGATGTTGCCAGGCTATGAATGGATAAATGAACATCTACTAGTCATCAGAAAAGATACAAGGAGAAAATATGAAATAACTCTAGAGATGTGCAAAAGCCTGCAGGCACCAGGGTTCATTTGGAAAGGAGATATGGGTAAATGGCCTGGGGACAACTAAAAGGATGAGATGGAAACTTGAAATGCGATAATATCGTTTTATCCCTACACAGAAAACCATGCATGAATGGAGAGAACACATTTTCCCAAAATAGACTCACTGACCTGTTTGGAGCTAAAAGTAATATTTGCTCCTTGTTCTAATCTGCAGCCAACAAGGAACAATAATATTCCTTAACAATCTCTGAAGATTACACCTCAAGTATTCTGCAATGTATTTTCCTGTTTACACTTTTCTATTACTTTAGATCTCCTGAAATAATTGATCTAAGCAATAAAATAAAAACTCTTCATATCAAAAGCAAGGGCTAGTGAGAGTTGGGTGTATTATTTTTAAAGATTCTTACATAAATCCCCCAGTTGTACATTGAGCTTATTCCCTTTTTTCCAGACTAATCTCAACCCAACTGCTCCCCATTCTGTCTGGGATCACTTTTCTTGTGCTTAAAAACCATGATTATGTCTCTGCTTTCTTGTCTTCAGGATAAATGGATCCATAATTTCTTTAATTTATTAATTTTTGAGACAGGGCCTCAGTCTGTCACCCAGGCTGGAGTGTAGGGGTGTGATCATAGATCACTGCAACGTCAAACTCCTGAGCTCAAGCAATCCTCCTGCCTCAGCCTCCTGATTTTAGCCAGGACTACAGGCACAAGCCACCATGCCCAGCCAGTATTTTTATATTCTTAGAGGGGTCTCGCTATGTTGCCCAGGCTGGTTTCTAATTCCTAGCCTCAAATGATCCTCCATCTCAGCCTCCCAAATTGTCTTTACTTTATTGTTATTTAATGCCTCCTGCTTACTCATGGGTCATCTCTAGGTTCATTATAGTCCAAGTTGTGAATAAGAATGTAGAATGTGGTGATTTAAGTAGAAGACTGAGACTATGGCAGGCCATGGGTTTGCTCTTTTTAAAGTCATGTACATAAAAGATAGCCTGACTTTGAATGAAATGTCTAAAACCTAATCATAAATTCCCAAAGAGCCTAAGAAATGGGTAATTTTGGGAAGTTAGTGATTCTATTTGAAAGTTGGCCTATTAGCTTGTATAATAATTGCCCCATCTTCTGAGACTAAGGTAACGTACTCAATTGTCACTGGACTAGGTGAGATTGGGGTTAGGGATGGGAGGGCAGTAGTCACGGAAAACAAAACTCAAGGATACAAATGAAACTAGAGTTACTGCTCAACTGCTCAGCATTGACATAGTGTGGTTGCAAAATATCAGGATCTGTAATGTGCTTGCCCCTGAATATGGCTGAACACTTAGAAAATAGTTGCTTAGTTCTTCTCCTACACTCAAAAGAGAAGATTCAAGGCTTGAAGTTCCTGGGCTTCCTGTTGGGAGAACTGAGGATGAGGCTAAGTGGGAGGGTTCTGTCCCCTCTGCTTCCATGGCTTCCTTGCAATCAGAGCAGCTCTGCATACCCGCTCTGTTCATCTTCTGCAGAAGTTACAGTGAGCAATAATTAGCCACTGCCTAATTATTCAGTTCCCCTCTTCCATGGGGGTGTGTCCCACATCCCAGTTGCACCTGAACCACAGTTAATCCATAAATCAGCTAATTTGACATTGGATAATGTCAAATTGATTGTATAAAATACTTGTTGGATAATTGGGCAACTAATTTTTAAACATGAGAGAATTTTAGGTCATGCACCAATATGACACACATCTCACAAAATAACTGATGACTATTAAAGAGTTCTGGGCTACTTGAAAGGAAAATACTGCATAAATCACAAAAACAGGTCTTTTCTCTTGGCTACTTGGGGCATAACAATACACTCGCTCAAGCAGGGTGAAGAGACATATTCTCTCTAAGTGAGATTACCCTGCAGAGCGCTGACAATCACCTGTCTCCTACCTCCACCTTCCCATATCACAGGCCAGGGAGTGGGTTAATTTTCTGCACCTTGAACTTAGACTTTGAATCCCTATTCTCATCCCTTTGTTAACATTACAGGAAAAAAATCCCTACCTGTAGTGAATGCAGAATCACAGTGCCAAGAAGGATTTTTGGAGCTGAATAAATTCGTCTCTCTGCCTTTCTGCAGGACTGTGCCCCTTGCCACCAGATCTAGAGCTCCTGGGATTTTGAGGCAGTGTAGAATGAATACAGGATATCTATGCCTACAGCACACAGTCAAAAACTCAGCCCAGCAGTGAATGCACAGCACTTTCTGTATTCCTACTGTGCCCTGAGTAAAGACTTTTCACTTCATACATCATTCACAACTTGCTACAGGGATTTCACAAAGCCAGTACATACCCTTTACACAAAGAAAAGAAGAAAAAGAACAGACCTGGGAAGGAAAGAAAAAAGGTGTGTCTGCCAAGTGGAGCATTATCAACAGG
Organism: Cacajao melanocephalus; assembly: GCA_963573385.1. Taxonomy (NCBI): domain Eukaryota; kingdom Metazoa; phylum Chordata; class Mammalia; order Primates; family Pitheciidae; genus Cacajao; species Cacajao melanocephalus. The sequence goes on from CAUYLG010070403.1 coordinate 85,957, forward strand.
GAAATTAACAAGGCACAATATAGTTGGGGAGGTTAATCAAATAAACAAATGGAGTTTCTTATTCTGTTTACACATTTGAAGAAGAAGCCTAAAATATTTCAGAGTCAAACATGGTTGGAAAGTTTCATTTCCTCCCTGGGCTCTGGTGCCATGAGAAGCAAGGCGAAAGACAGGAAAATTGGAAGCTACTTTTCCCCTAGAGGGATCTGGTAAACAGATGCTGAGGTAGTCCCACCATCTGGCTTACAGAATCCTGGGGTCCCAGAGGAGGGTGCCACCTGGAGGTGCTGGAGATACTGTCAGTGCTGGGTAGCAGCCTCTGTTGACTGAAAGGGATCCTAAGCACACAGAGGAAGAAATGCCTTCAGTTGAGTCCTTGAATGTCCCAAGCCAGGATTTTTTCCACAACAAGGTAGAGGGACAGCTTATTTCTTGCTAATCCTTGAGGGATTTACCCTTTTTTTTTCCAAAAATGATTCCTTCTGAGCCTTATCATTATTTTCTGAGTAATAGCCACTTCTACTAAACAGTAACTGCAATCTTCCTCCTCCTCCCACAATTCTGTGTTATATTACATTCTAGCTGGATTTCACAGTAGCTTGACGGGCAGATTTGCATAGGAGAAATTAAGCCATAGAGAATTCGTCGGAAGAATGAATCAGCGATAGAGTCATTAGTTTCCAAGTAGTGAATTAATTTAGGAAAACCACTGGATATGTCACTTTCATTGTCTTTTCCTCTTGAGAAATAAAAAATGTTTATTTTTGAAGGTTGGCAGAAAAGATCTGCGACTGTAAGCCTGTGCTTTGATATTACTGAGTCATCTTAGGCACTCCATTCTCCTCTCCCCTCACACTTGCCCCAACTCATTCATTCATGAAGAAATGAAGGGCACGTTGTTTTCTTTGTCTTGTCTAGAAGCCCATGTTCACTGATCCAGGATCACCATTCGAGTTCCAAAAACCAGATGTCAAATGTGCAAGGTTCTAGGACAGATCACCTATTCTTAGCCTACCAGCCCAGGAGCCCCTCCCACACTGCAATGCAGCAGGCTCATGAAAAGCCTCAGATGACAGCTGATCTGGGTAATGTACATGGCCTGTACTTACTGGCCAAGTTCTGCCCCTTTCTTGACTATAGTTTTCCCAATCCGTATCTTTTCCAGCTCTTTTCCCTGGTCTCCTACATCCTCTCCTGATCCCAAACTTTGGGACATCTATTGAGGTGCCTTTTTCTGGATCACCAAATGTAACCCACAGCCTCCTCAATCCCAACTCTGAGCTTGATCCACTTCCCTGACTTGGGAACACTCCATAGTTCTGAGCAGAATCCCTCTATTAGACCAGCCTTGGGGGATCTTGTCGGTTCTGATTCCATTTATCCAGAAAAGGGATTAGATGTTTTTAGGTTTGCATTGAACAGCTGGGGACTGAGTAGAAACATCTCGTAGAACTCTGAGTTCAGCTTCTTTTCCCCACACAAGGGGTCAGTCGGTTCTGCAAAAGCAAACTGAGAACTAGAAGATCTTTGGGGAGAACCGAGCTCATTTATTTACTTCTTTATTTAGCCACTCATTAATTCAATAAATATTTGTCAATTTTCCACCATGTGCCAAGCATTATGTTGAACTTTAAATGCTGGTCCTCCCTATATTTGTGCTTCTAGAAAGGATGTGGCTAATGCCTTGCTCATATAAACAGCTTTGGAATAAAATCGCCATGAAGTATTGCAATTTTGTGTGGGAAATCTGCATGCAGTCAAGATGTCTGATTGTTGCTGTGACCCAGATGCCAACAACATGTTGCTCCAAAGATCATCATGGCAGCCTGCTTATAGAAAATGTTATGTATAAACCTGGGTCAGAATGCATGGTTTCAGGACAGTATCCAATTCCATTATCTCTCCCTTGTGGTTCTCCTAATGATTTTTCTGGGATCTGCCTGCTTCATGAGAACAAAAGGACTGACTCATTCCTTCATCATTATTCAGCTTGTAGATTTTAATATTCACCATGTGTTTGATTGGCTTATCTGCCTCTTGCCTAGAAAATTCGTCAAGAGGAAATCCATGATCACAAGATGACAGAAAAGACATTTAAATTATTTACTACTAGTTGCTCGTTTTGGTTTTCTTTGTTTTGTAAAAAAAAAAAAATCAAGACATTGTTATGCCACTGGTAGTCTAGAATAGGGCTCTATGTACATTAGGGCTCTATGCACTGTTTCCCTAAGAAGAAACAGAAGCATCACAGTATGGAATAAAAATCTATGACAAGAGGAGAGTAATAGAGTGAACGCACATAAAAATGAGTTCTGAGTATCTCTGT
>CAUYLG010070404.1:0-136705 GCA_963573385.1 Cacajao melanocephalus
GAAGGGAAGGAGGGAGCAAGGGAAGGAAGAAGGAAGGAAGGAAGGAAAGAAGGAAGGGAGGGAGGGAGGGAAAGAAGGAAGGGAGGGAAGGGAAGGAGGGAGCAAGGGAAGGAAGAAGGAAGGAAGGAAGGAAAGAAGGAAGGGAGGGAGGGAGGGAAAGAAGGAAGGAAGGGAAGGAAGTGTTTTTCTTTTGTGATTCAAACCAGTTCTGAAGCTGAGATTTAAAAATAGAGAATTCACAAAACGTTCACAAGTGAAGACAGGGTTATGGAGTGAGTACACAGACTGTCTTGCTCAACAGTCTCATAAATATATAGGTCTAAGAAATCAGAAATTTGGAACTGTAAACAACCTTAAAGACTATATAACCTAGCTATAGCTTCCTATTAGGTGGATGAGGAAACTGAGGGCCCCCGTAGGTGGAGATTTGCCTGAGGCCATACACCTGGTTCAAGGAGAGACAGGACTGGAAAATAGTTCACACTCTCTCCCATCCAGGAGTCCTTCCACACCACTGGGAACATCTGCCAAAACCATATGACCTTCCAGAAAGTCACTGAGAACCACATCCTCAAACGTGCCGAATCGTTGCCATTTCTGTCAGTCCTGGTTGTCATGGCAATAACTCTTCACACTCACAGCCTGGTGATTACAAATGTAAAATGCAGCCACCCAGACAGGAATAAACCTTATTAAAACAACGTTCTAAAAATGGCATCGCTTACCTGCTCTGCCCATTCTGAGTTGCAGAATCTTGACTGCAATTGTCACGCAAGCTCAATTCAGTCCATACATCTATATTTAATAGCATCGAGAGACATTCTTTGTCTTGGGACTTTAGGAGGGAAAGAAAACAAAGGTTGTTGAGCATAACAACCAACATTAGGAAACTGAAATTTAAAAGGTTACTGTACATGCATTTGCATAATTACACACACAAAAACTATAAATAAACAGTGATGTTCTAATCTGCTTTCTTCTTTCTTAGTGCCCATTTTTTCCTGATGATGCTGTTCTTTTCCCAGATGTGTGTTGTTGTGGCTGATTTTTGTATGGCAGCACTAATCCACGATCTGTGTCTACAAACAATCAGAATTCAAATCCAAAATAACAGAGTCTGACTCCACCGTCTCCTAAGTAGATGCTTTGCCCTCTACACTGCACTGTGAGAAAAGCAATGCCTACCACCAGCCACTAAAATGTGTTTTCTATTCTAATCGGAAAGTTTCATTCTCTAAGTTTCTACCGAGCTCCTCTCAGTGACAAGAGAAATTTCCAAGCCTAGTCCAACCTAAAAACGGATCCCCCACAGAACAGAAGCAGGAATCTAACGACTCCTTAAGTCAATGCTGCAACCTAAGATTTAATCATGCAAACATTCCACAATACACATGAGTGATAGTTCAAAGATTTCAAACATTCATGCAGCACTGTCGCAGAGTGGTTTTACATACATTTTCTCGGGGCACGTCAGTGTCTGATAGCTGGGCGTGCCTCCTGTGTCTGCATCACCACACCAGCACTCAGAAGAGAACACTCGACTACTCTCTGAAATCCAAGTTTTTCAAAACATTCAGCAGCAACAGGAGTGACATATTGTTACCTTTCCCAAGTAACCCTTTCCTAGCCCTCCTTCACCTATTCACCGTGCCTTCTGAAACTTCAGATCTGTGACCAACAAGCCTATTCATATTTTCACCCTTTTTTAAATGACCCTTTGCACTGTGCTTATCCGCAATTGTTCTCTGCAGTTGTCTCGGGGACGGAAAAGGAGGCGGTGTTCTTTTTGACCCACACAGCTGCTTCTAAACAGTTGATTTCTCCAAAGCTTTCAAAACCCACAGCTCCTCTGAAGCTCTGCCGTCCTGCTATGCCACCCACCTTCTTGTGCTCTCCTCTGTGGACTTCATTCGTATGGCCCTCCTGTTTATTGAAGACATCGCTGACTCCCTACATTTCTTCTACTCCTACACCATTTATCATTCCTTCAGACTTGATTCAGCAACCGCGTGATGACTCATCAGATGCCTTGGTTCAGCAGTTCTTCTATTTCACCCCCATACAGTTGTCTTCCACTTTAGTCAATCATTCCTGTTGTTGCAGCTGACACCTTGTAAATGTCAGCAAATGCATCACCACCAAAATTTCCATTTGAAATCTACCACTTTGATCCTTCTCTTGCTCTAGCTCACTCTAGAACATCTAGAACATTCACTTCATTAATTCTCCTTCACTCTAACCTTCGCCATGCCTCACTACTTTTTCATTCCCAGCCGGTTCATTTTCGTTATTCAAGCTTTACGCCACGATCCATGACCATCATCATTCTCTCGGAAGTACCCTCAACTTCCTTGTCACATTTCATTCCATTGTACTTAACTGGGAACCTTTTTCTGTTCTCTTCCTCTTCTCCGCCTGCCACTCAGCAGCTAAATCTAAAAAATATCACACATTGGCTTCCTGGTTTCACCATAACTTCATGCTAACAGACCTAAAATGATCAATCACCAATCACCAGCAATGTTAAAATTTTTCCCAAGTAAGTTCATTTTTACCCTTCCATGATCATCTTCCTTACTCCTTAGACCTCCTCTGTCTCCTCTTAGATGAGGATGTTGCCTCAGAGTCATTGAAAAAATAGGAACTACTAGATCCCTTGGTAGTGCAAATCAACTCTGCAAATGTTTCCGGTTTGCAATTTTAAGTGTCTTTACACCGATCAAAAGCAATTGTTTCCACAGGTGCTTTTGCGCCAACCCTCTCACCTCACTTTCTCAAGAATTTCACAGCTTCAGTCATCTCCCTATGCCCTACCATCCACCCATTCTCTCTGTTACATCATGTCTGCACATATTTTCACTATCTCGCATATATTTTTACATTTATTTTCACTGTCTCCCGTATATTTTCACCATCTCTCATCTTTAAAAAAAAAAAGCGAAAACTCTCTTAACCTCATAGTCCCCAATCCAGCAAACACTTTTTCTCCTTGTTTCCTCAACGAAACTTCCTGAATGAATCGTCCTCATCTGCTAGCTCTACTTTCTTATTTTCAAGTCACTTTTCAAACTTTTCAATCTATTAAGGTTTCAACAACCTTTTGTTGCCAAATCTATGATCACTTTTTTGTTATTACACGTATTTCTTCAGCAGCATCCTTGGGTGGTCACATTTATTCCTGCACTTTTAAATAACATCTATGATAACGACTTTCAAATTTATACCTAGATCAAAGTCCAAACTTCAGCACCACCTGCTTGCAAACTCCCCTTGAATGTGTAATAGGCATCTCACAAGACAAAAAAACGTAGCTCTTCCCCCAAGACTTTCCCAACTCAGGAAACAGAACCACAGTCCACTGAATTTTTCCAGCCAAAATCAATGACTCTTTTTCCCCATTCTTTCTAAGGCATCAACAAGTCCTGCAGATCCGAAATGCATCTCGAGTCCCTTCACTGCCCTCCATCTGTATAGCCAGCATGTCCCAGGCACAGTCTCTGAACTGGTTTTCTGTTTCATGGCACTCCCGCAATGCCAGTTACTCATTCTCCATGAAATAGCCAGATACTTAAAAAGATAAGTTAGATTATACTATCCTGTGCTTAAAATCCTCCAGTGTTATCCTGTGTCTCTCAGAATAAAACCAAGTTGCTAACCATAGGTTTGTGGCCTGTTCAGCCTCACTCTGCACAGCACTCCCCTCATTCACAATAGCGCAAGAACATGGTCTTCCTTCCCGTTTATCGTTTGAACACACCAAATCTTTTTCATCCTCTAGGCCCTTGCACGTGCTGATCTTTCTATTCGAAATGCTTCCACTCCCTCCTCTGCTCTTACCCCCATTTGACTTGACTGACATTCTCATTCTCAACGTTTGGCAAAGATGTCACCTCCTCAGAGAAGTCTTCACTCACCTCCCTGCAGAGTAGCCTCCCACAGATATTGACCATCTCATTATGTTTATTTTTCCTAAACCCTAATTACAGTCCATAGTTACCTTGTTTATATATTTGCTTACTTTTTCATTGTCTTGTCTTTCTTATTCTAGTTTAAGCTCACTGATACAGGGACTCTGACCGTCTTGATCACTGCTGAATCTTCCGCACCTAATGCATTAGCACATTGTAGAAATTCACTAAAGATCTGCTGAGTAAATGAAGAAATTTGTTTCTGGTAGGTTTTTCTTATACACATTGAGAATATTTGAGAAATAATTGAGGATATGGCTCAAATGTTTTATATACTTCATTTTCAAAAGTATGCATTACCTCTGGTGTTAAAGTTATAGGTTTAAAAATCATTGTAGTGCTGTTGTTTCTTATTGGTTTGGTTTTTAAAATTTATTTTTAATAGACAAAAATTGTATACATTTATGGTGTACAGCATGTTTTGAAATATGAATACATTGTGGAATGGCTAAATCTACCTAATTAACATATGCATTAGCTCGTATACTTATCATTTTTTGTGGTGAAAACACTTCAATCCTACTCTCTTAGTGATTTTCAAGCACGCAGTATGTTAATAACTGTAGTTGTAGTATGGTTAATAGCATCTTTATTTAGCCTGTTATTTGCTTGGGATGTTTGGATGTTTTTACTGCCTAGATTTAGACAAGCATATAATAACCGAAGCAGGTTATAACATATAAACACAATAATATTAATAACTAACATTTCTGAGGGATTACTACATGCCAAGCACTGTTCTAAATCTCATGTATACTAAACTAAAGCATGATTATAATGCCTGCTTAATAGGTGAGGAAATCCTACATACCTTCTGATTTGAAGTGGTCACAAGTAAGGGAACATTTTATAATCGTCTTTATTGGGACTCAATATTCACATGTTTCAGCATGTGTGATTTCCAAAAAAAGATGCTTGTACTGTTTTTTTCACGTTAGGAAAATACATACATGTTAGGAATATACATACATGTAATACACATGTTAGGAGTATACATTTACAATGTACAACATGTTTTGAAATATTAGTCCTAACATGACTAAAAAACAGTACAAGCATCCTTTGCTCAGAATCCCACATGCTGAAAAGGCTTTCCATAATCTTTCTTTGAAAAGACTTCTTCACTGATCTAATGAAATACATAGTGTATTCAAACAAATAAAACCAAATGCTTAAATCAAATATTTAAATATTTATTTATATGCATTTTACATCTCTCTGTAGAGTAAAAGAAAGCATCCTTTGACCAGAGGCTTTCCTCCCATTTCCCCTGGATCCAATGTCATGCCAGCCCATTTCACAGACAATACAGCTGAGATGACCAGTAGCAGCTGATATAGTATTGATGACTTTATGACACTACACACTGAACACTTAGTCTAATAAATGATTCTCTTGACTCCCTCTGACTCTCTAGCTGGAGGGAGCTGTAGCTGCCAGCAGAGCTGGAATTAGACCAACCTCTTCATTGCTTCTCCTTTATGTGGATACTGGAAAAGCAGGGTTCTGCTTTTAAGAGTAACAATGGAGAATGTAGGCTGTGATGAGAATAGAGTCAAACTGAAGATTATTCATAAGCAATGACATTTTCTGTTTTGTTTTATGAAACATATACTGTATGCTTTCATAATATTAATGGGTTTTTACATTTTGAAAGAAAAATTATATGTATATGTTGAATCTTCTCAAATGATCTTAAAAGTTATAATTCTAATAAATAACTGTGAAGGGCTAATAAATTAACTCCATATCACAATATAAAATTAATAAATGATCATGAGGGGAAAGGAAGAATAAATTTTGAATTTATTTTAACAGGAAGAGACTGTCAAAATGCATCTGGATTCTGCAAATGAGTGCAGGATCTTGGCAAAGAAGTAGCGTGTCGATAACCACACACCTCACCTTAGAGCATGCCTCTTACCATCCTCAACCCTTATTCACATGTTCCTGAAGCATCACTGTATTGGCACTTCACATGCACCATTACAGGTCTTCTTAGCCCGCCTACCCTACACTTCAGCCTCTGCTACAGCAACCAGTTCCACACAGACTCCTACCACCTACCCAAAATGTAATCTGACAACCCTGCACTGTGGCCCATGCTGCTCATCTCAGGATGTTTCTGAATCTGATCATCACTCAGGTGTGCACCACCGTGTAGGGAGCATAGTTAATGCCTATGGGGCTTCCACTGGCCATTGGGAAACAGAAGATAATGGATAAATGCTTCTGCTCTTGGTCCCTAAACTGGACAGTTCTGAAATGTATTTAATTTTGATATGTTCCTCAGACGGTCCCATAAAAATCAAGCACCAGTCAACCCACAGCAGTGGCCAACTTGATAGCTCGTCCTTATTTTGGCTTCCCTTCCTTTGCTATGCCCCTAGTCCTTCACCCCTGACCCCTGCAATTAGTTCCCAAATAAACTTGCATGCAAGACTTGTCTTAAGCTCTGCTTTCAAAAGAAATCAGGCTAAGATGTTTTCTTTCATGTAAAAAAATTTTAGGTTTGGAGCAAAACATTATGTAATTCTACTGATAAGTTATTTTAAACATTTCATATTTATAATTAATTATAAATATATTATGAAGCAAAATGCACATTTTACAATTATTGGCCTCTTAAAACACAAAACTTTAAAGACATTTTGTACTTCCAGTGGTCAACACAGAAATGCCCTCTCAGAAACAAATGGTCACACAATAGATGCAGAGCAGGCCCCTCAGACACACCAACGTATGCTGGTGCCCCAGTGTCTAGGGGCCAATTTGTACATACCTGTCAGAATCTTGTTGCCTGAGGGCTTTGCTCTGAAGCTTCTGAAAGCCTGAACTGCCTGAGCAAATAGTAGACTGGAAGTTTCTGGAATTAACCCCTCTGGAGTGGCCTTCAACCAGTAACTGATAGGAGTGAGGAATTTATACTCAGCTCAATAGATAGATGATAAGATAGATAGACAAATAGGCAGACAGATAGATAGGTAGATAGATAGACAGTCAATAGGTAGACAATAGATAATAAATAGATAACAGATTGAAAGATAGATGATAGATAATATAGATTGATAGATAACAGATAATAGACAATAGATTGATAGATAATACATAATAGATTAAAAGATAAATGATAAATTGATAATAGATTAAATATATAGATGATAGATGATAGATTTAAAGATATGTGGTAGATGGATAGATAGGTAGGTAGGTAGATTAGATAGACAGATAGATACACAGATAATAGGTAATAGATTTAAAGATCAATGAGAGATAGATGATAGATAGATAGATAGATAGACAGATATCAATGATAGAGACATAGGTATATAGATGTATATATTCCTCATTCCCCAGGAAGGATAGCTCTGAAGTGTGTATTCTACACCGTTTCCTGATTTCCCCCGGTACTAAGTGGCAATGACCATTAGTAGCAACTGGCTTGACGATGTACCTTCTGTTGGCTGCCTTCCCTTTCCCACGTCACTTCCTTCGTTCCCTCCTGGCGTTTCATACATTCTCAAATCAATTATTTTGTACTAAGAGCCTGTCTGGATGTCAGTTTCTGTGGGCACCCAAATGGAACCCATGTTGTTGGTACCAAAATCTGTAAAGCATTGCCCCAGGTCATACACAACGAGAATACTCTTCTCTATAAAACAGGCTCAGCACTTTTACCCACTGGTGTTAAACCAGTTTACATGAGATCCAAAAATGAGAAATCAGACCCTAATTCACAAATGGATGTGTGAGAAGAAGTTCAAGTGTGTATATCTATTATTAAAATATATGTGCCTCAGTGCCTTTGAGGCTTAGGGTCAAGTTAGGGTGAGGTTTTTTTATTGGTTTGGGGTTTTTGGGATTTTTACAACTTGGTGATAAATTTCATTCACACACCTAACAAACTGCTTGTTTCAAAAATATTTTTACCCAAATAATGTGAACTCTATTTTCTTCTTTGTAGAACAAAGAACAGCTAAATTGATTTCAACCATTTTCTCAATCTTTTCATGCTAGTCTCTTCAAATGGCAAACTGCTGTGTGAGGCATTTATTTTTAACATTCCGATATCGTAGTGTGTTGCTTAAGATCTCAACCCTCACCCTCCTCCACAGACATACCATTTTCTAAAAGATAAAATTGAATCAAGAAATTTGCCTGAAGGAAGGAGATGGAAGAGATACCTGATCTAGGTTTGTGCCTACCCAAAGTGAAAAGAAATATGTAGTGTCCTCCTTGGATATCGTCCCATTAAATTTGCTTTTAATGAGTTCCTTCTCATTGCCAGTATATAAACAACATTATTCTATGAAAGTCTTTCCATCTTCATCTGATGTCCACAGACTTCCCCCAATTCTAAGAATAAAGAGCCCACAGGAGGCAGCAAGAACAGGAAGGGAGAGACGCCAACAGCGTAGGTCTTCCAAAAGAGCTTCTCCAAATCCAGTGATTTCAGATGAACTCAGACGTTGAGATGGGATGGAAAAATAAGAGAAAAAGTTACCACTACTCATTGGAAAGAAGGGACTATCGTACAGTGGCTCTGGGTCAATCTCTAAGAGAGATATTTACGAATATTTTCTGGCCCCTTTCTATATATTAAGTGTTGTGCTAGCTCCTGAGAAATCAATATTAAACAATGTATATTTATTTAAGAGATTATTTAGTAATTTACAGAAAAGCAAATCCCAGATTTCACTGGAGTTTTATAAATGTGGCCACTGAGTGCTTCAGTTTGGTGCTGCGAGAGCTCAAAGAGGACTCTCAACGAGCTTGGGGATTCGAGTGTATCCCACCTTGCTTTTATGGAAAAATTCACTCTCCTGCTGCCAAGTCCTCAAAAATATAGCAACATAAGAGAGGTTTTTTCATTCTTTATCAACATCGTTGATAACTGAAATGTATATAACGTGCTTGCAATATGAATAGAACATTTAACAAGAGAAAGTGGTATCAGATAATATAACCCCATTGCCCTTACTGGGATATTCTTACCTTAAACTGTGAAATTTGATTCATCTACCCTAGCAACAACTATTTTTTTTTACAGGCTTAGCTACACACGTATATCAGAAATATTAGTGAGAAAAGTGACCTTTCATGCTCTGCTACTCCTTTGACCCTATTTCAACGAAATTCGGTTTAACTTCCTCCCTCAACCCCCACTCCCCACCGGCTCAAGTGCAGCCTCTCCCTTTAATTTGCAGAACTCTGAAGGCACAGAGGCCTCCATGATGTTTCACAGACCGCCTGCCTGGTGCTGTGGGGCCGTTCTAGCACCATTAGATCACATCGTTGACTATACCGGACACAGTACCAGGCACCAGAGAGAAAGAAATGAGAGAATCTTCTATCTCACGATCTGGAGACAGAGAGACACCTAAGACATGCTTTTTTCCCGCAGTGTGGGGACCGTTTCCTAACGGAGGCCTGTGAAAGGTGTCATGAAAGGAATGTGGGCAAGGAGCAGAGGGCAGAGATGATGATGGACGTTTCCTGCTGGAGGTGAGACACAAGCTGTCTTTAAAAAGGAATCGAAGTCAGCTGTGCATAGAAGGGGTGAGGGGATCAGCGATGTGCTGTGTTCCTTTCTTTCTGTAAAGCCTCCCCAAGAACATTAGATGAAAGGTGACCCAGAAATGGACACAACTCAAGCAATGAAGGTGAGGACTCTATGCAATCCCGTGAACAAAAGAGTTCGTGGGAACATTGTGAAGAGCCGCGTGAAAGTGAGCCCCAGACATGCTAGAACTGACAGTTCAAACAAACCTCTCTACTCAGCTCTACCTGGGTTTTTTTACCACTTGCAGAAAAAACGAAGGTCCTAAGAGGTTTATAAACCTCTTAAGAAATGAAGTTCCAGCTATCAACACAATTTACTAATTCCAGAAAAGTCAGCGAGAGACTTCATAAAAATACAGTATTCAGCATTTTACCTTATTAAAAACTGAAAAGTAGCCTGTTATGCATAAATATGTTTATTTTACCCACAATTAAGGGAGGAACTTGATCCACAGATATGTCCACATGTCAGAGAGGACACTGAAGTGCGTGGTAATTTTTAAAATGTAAATAACACTATACATCAGCGTCTTGTGTTTTACATACTCGTGCAAGTTAGCAACAAAATCAGCCTCCTTTTGTCATAGTCAAGCCAACAGAAAGGACAGGGGCCCTTGGAGCCTCTGATAATTTGACTTACTATTTTTTTACTTTACAATGGTGCAAAAGTGATTCACATTCAATAGAAACTGTACTTCTAATTTTGGATTTTGATCTTTTCCAGGGCTAGCAACATGTGGTACAATACTCTCTGGTAATGCTGGGCCAAAACGTCTAACACAAAGCCTATTTTACAATAAAGTGTTAAATATCTCATATAATTTATTAAACACTGTACCACAAGGGTTCTGAGCATATTTACAGAATTCTAGGGTAAGCCATGAAGTTCAGCAGATTCCGTGCCTTAAATACATTTGCAGCTTATGATATTTTCAACATGTGATAGGCTTACTGGGACTTAAACCCATAATAAGTCAAGGAGCTTCTGTATAAAGACAGACAGCCTTGTCTTCTGAGTAAAAACAAGATATGCAAGAACCAAATCATAGAAATTGTAATATGCTTCCCCTGCTTCATGGAAAATAATTTCACTTTAATCAACTTTCTTACTGTAAACAATTGGCAGTAACAAGCTGCAGAGCGGTATTTTAGCCATCAATAGATCACGTATATGACAGTGGTTCCAAAAGACTGTAATAAGACTGAAAAAGTCCTATCACCTAGTGACATAGCCAACATAATGTCATAGCCACAATGCACTGCCTTTTCTATGTAAACTGCTAAAGCTATGTTGAGATATACAAATACTTACTATTGTGTTACAATTGTCTACAGTATTCAGTGCAATAATGTGCTGTGTAGTTTTTTAGCCTAAGAGAAATAGGCCATACCATCTGAGTTCATGGAGGTACACTACGATGTTTGCACAACGACAAAATTGCCTAAGGATGTGTTTCTCAGAATGCATTCCCTTCATGAAGAGACATGTAACTGTATACTTACAACTCTTGTCCACTGGAGACTGAGAAGGACCCTAGAATGAAAACTTGTCAAATGCTTCTCCCCGCAGTGTGAATCAACTCCTGTGTGGTGTCTTCAGCCCGGATCCACTTTACACATGGTCGTGGCATACATATCATTTAAATAAAAAACAACAAAATCAAAATGATCTGGCACTTTGACGAGAATATTCATCCTCAGTAGCTTTTAGAAATGTTAATGAGTATAGGCGAGTCTCCATTCTGTAAAAGGGAGAGAAAATCTATAGCAGGGAAATGTCACCTATGCTGAATGGGCTGGTGGAACGCAGCCATAGATGGGCAAAGTAACATTTTTAAGATGCTGCCAAAACAAAATTAGAACGCAATAGCCTTGACCTGAAGAATTTAAAAACTATCAATGGTAATAAAGTTAATTAGGTGGTTAATGGCAAAAGATGAACAGCTATTTATATTTAATGCCAAATAAAGGAAGTGCCTTGGCATCTAGGAAGTAGTATATATCAGCCTCCTAGAACCATGGAGACAGTTCCAAGTCCACAGTCTGATTCAATAGGCATGAAAATCAGAAATTTCCCTAACGTGTCTGTAGTTTTATTACCAGCTCTCATCAACTTGGTTTAGAAACCTCTAGCTCTTTTCAAGTAAATTCCCATTTTCTTTCATGTACTATAATTCATGCTGAGTTTCATGTTTTATAATTCATGTTTAGTCTCATCAGAATGTTATAAAAGGCAGTGTTGTAAACGGAGTTCTGGATTGGCTTCATGCTCAGGTAAAATATCCATTCAATGCATTATACAAAATAGGCCAGTGAATTCTGATATAAGAGAACACAAGAAGTTCACTAATGTGGTTTCAGATCCACATTATCACTGGCCCTTAGGAAACCTCCACTTGTTGAATGTTGATGTGCTATCAAAGAAAGAAATACACAATTACCTGAAATGCTATTACAATATTCTTCCTTTGTCCAATCACATATGTATGTGAGGCTGGATTTTCTTCAACCTCATATCATACAGCACCAGATCGAATACAGAAGTGGGTATGAGAATTCAGCTGTCTTCAAGACAGACACTAACAAGACTTATACAAAATAAAGTAGTGTCACTTTTAACACTGTAATTTTTACTTAGAAATAGTTATTTCTATGACATATTTATATTAAGTATAATCCTTTTATTGTGATGCTTTTATTATTTTTAAAATAAATTAATAGATTTTCTTAACTTTCCTGTTTAAATTTCTGTTGTGATAAATATGAATATAACTCACACACAACGCCTTGGGCTTGTTCATAATTGTTAAGTGTGAAATGGTTTGGCGATTCTTTCAGCTGTTCAGCATGTCTATTCCAATTATGCATTTTGGAACCGGGGATATAACCATAGGACGGGTTCAAGGATCCACTCGACCCACAGTGAGATGAATTTGAGCTAAAACTGTATCAATTGCCTGACCTCTAGAAGCCCCTACTCTGCCTGGAGGGCCACAGTGACATTTGGGGCCCCAAGGAATCAGTGTTAGTTCATAGCCAGTGTTCAAGAGCCTCCTCCCATATCCTGATCACTGCCCCCTTTCCATCCTTGCCAAAGGCTTTCGGGCCTTTGAAGGACGGCTGAGAGAAAGACGGGCAGCATACATTTTCAGTAGTGTTCAAGGGTCACTCCTCAAGGAGACTCAGCCTTCCCTTCGTTCACGGGGTTCTGGGTTTGTCAACTGGTTCAAGTCCGAGAACTGACTGAGGAGCTGTGACTCTGTTTTTATGATTCACATTAGAATTTTATGATTCACTTTACCTGGAACTTTTCTGCTTATGCAGATCAAGTAAGAATTTAATCGCTTCCTATCTGTCTCACTTCTAAGAACATTATAACTAACAAGCCAATCGTACCAGTCTGCAAGAGCCAGACTATTCTGATCACTGCTTTGACTCTGCTGTCCCTTAGAGTAACGATCCTCACCATGCCTTTGCCGGTTGAGCGTTGCCACTTGGCTCTTACTCCCTTGCTCTGTTTTCTGTTGCAACAAAATATCACATACTGAATAATTTATAGTGAAAAGAGGTTTATTTGGCCCATGATTCTGAAGACCAGGAAATCCAAGAGCATGCCACTGGCATCTGATGAGGAGATTCTTGCTTGCCACAGCGTAGCAGAGGACATTCAGACGGCCAGAGGGCAACAGCCTGAAGTCAGCTGAAGTCTCCCTTTCTCTTCTTACAAAGCCATGGGGTCCCACTCTGATGATCTTATCTAATCCTAATTACCTCCTAAAGGCATCACTTCCAATCAACACATGAACTTGGGGATTAAGTTTCCAAAACATAAAATTTAGGCGACACATTCAAATTATGGCCTTCCACCCCTGGCTTCCAAAAATGTATATCCTTCTCACATGCAAAATACAGTAATTCCCTCCCAACTGTCCCAAAGTCTTAATTGTTCCAGCACCAACTTAAAAGTCCAAACTTACGTGAATCAAATATGGGTGAAACTCAGGGCACAATTCACCTCGAGGCATATTTCTTCCAGCTATAAACGTGTGAAATTAAACAATTTCTCGTGATCAAGATACAGTGGCGGAAGAAGTATAGGATACATATTTCCTTTCCAAAAGGGAGACACAGGCCAGAAGAAAGGAGTAACAGACCCCAGATCAGTCCAAAACCCAAGATGGCAGACATCAAGTCCTAATCTTTCCCTCCAGGTGCTGCTTCCCAGACACACCGCAGGCTTTGGGCCTGACACCGCCTCATTCTTCACTATGGCTTTGTTGGAGTTAGGCCGCATTTCAGCTTTCTCAGGTTGTAGTTCTACACTGGTGCCTGCAGCTTTCACAGGCTGGGCTTGCATGTTGCCAGTGACTGTACCATTCTGTGTTCCTTGCTGCAGTTCTGCTCCCTGGGCTCCACTAAGCATTGATTTAGTGGGAACTTTCTGTGGCAGCTCCAACCCCAGTTCTGCTGGCAGCGCCTTAGTGAGGGCTCTCTCTGATGACTCCAATCCTGAGACAAGCCTCTTTCTGAACTCCCAAGCGGTCTGCAACATTCTTTAAAATCTAGGTGGAGGCTGTTATACCCCCACAGCTCTTACAGTCTGCTGGTCTACAGAATTAACATCATGTACACACAGCCAAAGTCGATGGCTTGTACCTGTCAGAGTGGTAGGTTGAGCCACACCCAGAGGCGTCAAGTTATATCCAGGGCTACTTGAAGCACAACTGGAATGGCCAAGGAGCACTGCACTGGGCTGCAGGGAGCAGAGGCACAGGCAGTCACAGGCAGTGAGGCCATAGAGGGTTCTCAGGCCTGTCTCTCAAAACCATCCATCCTCCTAGAGCCCTGGGCCTATGACGGGAGCGGAAGCCTCAGAGATCTCTGAAATGCCTTTGGACTCTTTCTCTCATTGTCCTGATGATCCCTTCCATCTCCTTAGCAAAGAGTCCCTGGAATACACCCTTGGTTTCCTTTTCTGAATACACTTTTTTTTTTTTTGAGATGGAGTTTCGCTCTTGTTACCCAGGCTGGACTGCAATGGCGCGATCTCGGCTCACCGCAACCTCTGCCTCAGCCTCCTGAGTAGCTGGGACTATAGGCGCGCATCTCTATGCGCAGCTAATTTTTGCTGAATACACTTTTTTACTCTCTGAATGACCAGGCTGAGAGTTTTCCAAGTCTTTCTGCTTTGCTTCCCTCTTAATTACAAATTCCATCTTTAAGTCATTTTTTCTTTTCATAGCCTAATGTGAGCAGTTTAAAGTAGCCAAGCAGCTAGCTGAATGCTTTGCTGCTTAGACGTTTCTTCTGCCAGACAGCTTGATTCACGGCTCTTAAATTCTGCATTATGAACCCAAGCCAGCTATGTTCATTGCCAGTTTATAACAAAAATGACCTTTAGTTACCTTGTTCCTCAGTTCCATCTAACACTTCAACAGAATGACCATTACTATCCGTATTTCTATCATCATTCTGATCATAACCACTAAAATAATCTCTAAGAAGTTACAAATATTCCCTAGTCTTCCTGTCTTCTCCTGAACCCTCTCAAGAATCACCCTTAATGTCGTATTCACAGCAATACTGGCTTTTTCTAGCCTGATCTTTCAAATTCTTCGAGTCTTTTCCCATTACCCAGTTCAAAAGCAGCTTCCACATTTTTAGGTATCCATCATTAGCAACAACCCCATTCCCAGTACCAGTTTTTGTTGTTGTTGTTTTTGTTTTTTTTTTTGTCTTAGTCCATTTTCTGTTCTATAACAGAATATCAGAGATGGAATAATATCAGAGATGGGGCTTATCTGGTTTACAGCTCTTGAGGCTGGGAAGTCCAAGAGCATAGTGCTGGCATCTTGTGAGGGCCTTCCTGCTGCATCATAACATGGCAGAAGGCATTACATAGTTAGACGGCAAAACCATGCATGTCAGCTCAGGGCTCCCTTTCTCTTCCTACAAAGCCACCAGTTCTATCATAGGGCCCCTCCCTGATGACCTTATATAATCCTAATTACCTCCTAAAGGACTTACCTCCAATTAACACATGAATTTGGGGATTAAGTTTCCAACACATGAAATTTGAGAGATACAGCTAAACTATCCCAGAATCCAATTACTCCTACTGCAGTTCAACTGAGTGTCGGCAATTCCCACTGTAAGTTATGATCAACATAGAAGAAAGACCATGGAACTCTTCAAAAATACTGGGGTTTATCTCATAAATTATTTCTCAAAATAAAAGCTATGCCTCTGGACTCACCCAGTGTAGAAGAGTAGATCTTAAATGGAAAATCCACTCTACCATTCCAATTCTGCTAGGCCTTTGACTCCTTTCCTCTATGTTAATCCAAGGTAGTTCAGGCATTTCCAAGTCATACAGTGAGCCATCTTTAGATCCATATTTTAGTCAGGTACCAAACTGTAAGAACCATTTCTAACTCCCAAGTTGCAACATTAAATGCAATATCTCCCACAAAGAGTGTAAAAGTGATCCTATTTCTCCACATCCTCTCCAGCATGTGTTTTCTCCAGATTTTTTAATGATTGCCATTCTAACTGGTGTGAGATGATATCTCGGTGTGGTTTGGATTTGCGTTTCTCTAATGACCAGTGATGAAGAGCGTTTTTTCATATGTTTGTTGGCCTTATATATGTCTTCTTTTGAGAAGTGTCTATTCATATCCTTTGCCCACTTTTGAATGGGTTTTTTTTTTTTTTCTTGTAAATCTGTTTTAGTTCTTTGTAGATTCTGGGTATTAGCCCTTTGTCAAATGGGTAGATTGCAAAAATTTTTTCCCATTCTGTTGGTTGCCGATTCACTCTAATCATGGTTTCATTTGCTGTACAGAAGCTCTAGAGTTTAATTAGATCCCATTTGTCTATTTTGGCTTTTGTTGTATCGGTTTTGGTGTTTTAGTCATGAGGTCTTTGCCTATGCCTACGTCCTGGAAGGTTTTGCTTAGGTTTTCTTCTAGGGTTTTTATGATATTAGCTCTTATGTTTAAATCTTTAATACATCTGGAGTTAATTTTAGTGTAAGGTGACAGGAAGGGGTCCAGTTTCTGCTTTCTGCACATGGCTAGCCAGTTTTCCCAACACCATTAGTTAAATACCGTTGGTAGGAGTGTAAATTAGTTCAACCATTGTGGAAGACAGTGTGGCAATTCCTCAAGGATCTAGAACTAGAAATTCCACTTGATCCAGCAATCCCATTACTGGGTATATACTTAAAGGATTATAAATCGTTCTACTATAAAGACACATGCACACGTATGTTCATTGCGGCACTGTTTACAATAGCAAAGACCTGGAACCACCCCAAATGCCCATCAATGATAGACTGGACAAGGAAAATGTGGCACATATACACCATGGAATACTACTCCATTTATCCAAGTAGGGACTTGGATAAATCTGGAAACCATCATTCTCAGCAAACTGACACAAAAACACAAAATCAAACACCACATGTTCCTACTCATAGGAGGGTGTTGAACAATGAGAACATGTGGACACAGGGAGGGGAGCATCACACACTGGGGTCAGTTGTGGGAGGCTAGGGGAGGGACAGCAGGGGGTAGGGACGGTGGTGAGGGATAATGTGGGAAGAAATGCCAGATATAGATGATGGGGAAATGGAGGCAGCAAACCATCTTGCCATGTATGTACCTATGCAACAACCGTGCATGATCTGTACATGTACCCCAGCACATAAAGTACAATTTTTTAAAAAAGTAATAAAAAAATTTTAAAAAATAAATATAAATATAAATAAACACATGCAAAATCTTTATTTAGCAAGCTCACCCCAATGAACCTGGTCTAATTCAACTTAATGTTTCTTCCACCATTCTGTCACATCTTTAATATTCATTCCCACGTGTTCCACCAGATTTCTGCTTGTCTGTATTAGAAAACTCAGGTAGTTATTTTAAAGTATAGTGCACTTCCTCACAGGTGACACTTTGATCTCACCCCTAGGTACTTGCTTGGCCTTAAGTCTAGCTGTAAATCCAAAAACAAAGAGGGGTGATGGGAGCAGGTTCTGAGAGAATCAGCATTGTCTTACATGGCAACCATCTCAGGGAAGGCCATTACCATTTCTTCAGGCAACACAGGGTTAATCCCATCAGACTGAGGTAGAAAGACCAGAATGGTATAGGTGGGGAGGCCACTACCACTAGGGATAGAGAGACCGCTGGGGTAAAGATGTCTCTTCCACTAGGGGTGAGGAGACCCCTTCCACTGGCAAAGGGGATTCAACAGAATCTAGGGACTCAATGTCCCCAGATTTATCAGGATCTTTCCACAAATCTACATCTCAACTTACAGGATCCTATTCTTTCCCAATCGATGCCTTCACTTTAACTGCAGACATCCAGTGAGTCTGGGAGTCCAACCTGTGCTGTGATTTAGTCAACTGCATGTGATTTCCTGCATTTAATTTTCAGCAATTTCAAGCCTGTGGCTACAGGAGGCAAAGCTCTCGTTCAGGGTACACCTACAAGCTCTCAGGCCATTTATGAGGTGCTTAAGCTGGAAATTTGAATTCCTGAGCCATCTTTTTTTTTCACCACTTTTTCCAGTGACATTGGAGCAATCAACCAATGTCATTTTATTCCTTCATTTTCTAAAAATATTTTGAAAGTATCATATGCATACAGTCACTTGGCATCTTGCTTCTCTTAAATGGTTGGTTAGGCGTATTTAATGTGGATATTTGTGCATCTACTACAAACAGTTCATGACACGGACTATCAAGGCTCTCTTTACTACTGGAAACATCTAATCGTATTAAAGAGACAATTCCAGAAGCCCCAGGACCAATTCAGAAAACTCATCTTTAAAATTCTGTTTTCCTAGAACTACTCATGGTACCAAAGTCTATATTAGCCAGGGTTCTCCAAAGAAACAGATCCAATAGGATATATAGATATAAAAGAGGAAACTTATTAATAGAATTGGCTCACACTACCTGCTGTCTGTTTTCCGGAGAACCACAAAAGCCAGTGATGTGAGTCCCAGTCCAAATCTAAAGTCCTAAGAACCAGGAACACTTCAAGGACAGGAGAAGATGAATGTCCTAGCTCAAGAAGAGGAAAGTAAATATACTTTTCTGCCATTTTCTTCTATTTGAGCCTTTAACAGATGAGACAAATAAATCAATCTACAAATTCAAATGCTAATCTCTTCCAGAAATCCTCTCACAGACACACCCAGAGGTAATCTCTAACCAGCTGTCCTGGCTCCCCTTTGCCAAGTCAAGTTGGCACATAAAATTAACCAACACAAAGGGGTCCTGAGACCCTGATAGAGTGGTGAAGAACACAGGTTTACAGTTTGACATTGGGTTGAGCCTCACCTCTAATATATAGCTGTTGTATGACCCTGGGTAAAGACTGAAACTTTCTAAACCTCAATTTCTTCATATGGAAAATGGAGATAATACTGGCTATTTCAATAGATTGTTGTGTTAAATAGTATATATGAAGCCACTGGCATGTAACAAGTGCTTAGTAAATGAAAACTCTTGTTACATCTCTAAAGCACAGGATGACTATGTAACAAACATGTAATGAATAGTGTAGTATTTTAAAATCTAAAACAAAAAGATGTTTCAAAAAAAAGAGATTTGTGGGGTCCTGGAGTCCAGGCCTAGGCTCTTAGACAGCATTCCTACACTTGCCCTGGGTCAGAGGGGAGCCCACTGCCCTGAAGGGCATGCCCCAGGCCTGGCAGCTTTCACCACAAGCTGATGAAAGAGCCCCTGGGCTTTAAGTAAACATTGACAGTGGCCTTGCAGAACCCTCATGAACCAGTAGTGCTAACGGCCACAGGAGAGGCTCCTCTGCCTGTGGAAAGGGGAGAAAAGAATGGGAAGGACTTCTTATCATGGTTTGAGTGCCAGTTTAGATGCAGTAGAACAGAACATCAGGTAAATCGCTAAGGTTTTTGACTCGTCCCAGGCCCCCAGACAAGATCTCTGGACATGCACAGGGCCTGGGGGATCTCCCTGCCCTGAAAGGAAGGGCCTTAGGCAAGACCCAGTGCTGTGCTGGTTTCAGGTCTGACCCAGCACAATTCAGTGGTGGTGGATGCAGGGTGTTTGCATCACCACACCCCCAATTCCATGTGTCTCGGCACACAGAAAGAGACCCCATTTGTTTGAGAAAAAGAAAGGAAAAGAACAAGAGTCTCTGCCTGGTAATCTAGAGAATTCTTCTGACTCTTATCCAAGACCACAAAGTGGCACCTCTACAAGTTTGCAAAAACCAGTGTTACTGGACTTGGGGCTCACGTTCCTTTTAAATACCTGGAAGGCCTTCCCAAGAAGGACAGGCACAAACAAGCCCAGGCTGTGAAGACTAAAATAAATGCCTAATTCTTCAATGCCCAGATATAAACATCTATAAGCATCAACACCATCCAGGAAAACATGACCTTACCAGATGAACTAAATAAGGCACCAGGGACCAATCCTGGAGAAACAGAAACATATGACCTTTCAGACAGAGAATTCAAAATTGCCGTGTTGAGGAAACTCAAAGAAATTCAAGATAACACAGAAAAGTGATGAAGAATTCTATCAGATAAATTTAATAAACAGATTTAAATAATTGAAAAGAATCAAGCAAAAATTCTAGAGCTGAAAAATGTAGTTGACATGCTGAAGAATGCATCAGTCTCTTAACAACAGAACTGATCAAGAAGTTCACTTGGTAAAGAAAAATTAGTGAGCTTGAAAACAGGCTATTTGAAAATACACAGTCAGAGGAAAAAAAAGAAAAAAGATTAAGAAACAACAAAGCGTACCTACAAGATCTAGAAGATAGCCTCAAAAGGACAAACCTAAGAGTTATTGGTCTTACAGAGAAGGTAGATGGAAAGGAGTAGGAAGTTTATTCACAGGGATAATATTAGAAAACTTCCCAAACCTGGAGGAAGGTATAAACATTCAAGTAGAAAAAGGTTATAGAACACCAGGCAGATTTAACCCAAAGAAGACTGCCTCAGGGCATTTAATAAAAGAGATTTATCAATAATGTCAAAATCTAGAGAGATGATGAATTGGGTAAAATCTTGGGGATCTTTGGTGGAGTTAGTGTGAGAAACACAGTACCATCAATTGCCAGATTGCAGTGGACTGAGTGGTGCTGAGAAAGGCAAAGCTGGAAATATAACTCATCTTTTGCAGCACTTTATGCAGCTATGAGTCCTGTGAAACAAAGGTAACAATATCCTTGACTACAGAACCTAAGTTGAACAAGTATGCAAATGCCCCTGCAAACAGAAGTTCTCTTACAGCAATAGATCAGCAAAGAATCTAAAGCAGTTTAGGGGGTGTATTGGGCCATTCCTGCATTGCTATACAGAACTATACAGAAATACCTGAGACTGGGTAATTTATAAAGAAAAGAGGTTTAATTGGCTTGTGGTTCCACAGGCTGTGCAAGAAGCATGATGCGGCATCAGCTCAGCTTCTGGGGAAATCTCAGGAAACTTACAATCATGGTGAAAGGCAAATGGGGAGCAGACACATCACATGGCCAGAGCAGAAGCAAGAGAGGGAGAGGAGAGGTACAACACATTTTTAAGTGACCAAAACTCACTCACTATCATGAGGACAGCACTAAGGAGATGGTACTAAACCATTCATGACAAATTCACCCCCATGATCCAATCTCCTCCAACCAGGCTCCACCTCCAATATTGGGGATTACAATACAACATGAAATTTCGGTGGGGACACACATCCAATCAATATCAGAGTGAATTCCTTTCTTATTATAATTGTCAAATTCTGCCTTATATTAACTTATATGTGGGCCAGTCTTTTGCCTCTCCTCTTTCTGCTTTGAGGGAACTTAGGATATCAGTTGCATCTATTAAAATGTCTTTTTCAGAGTAGATACAAAGTAAAAAGTCAAAATTAAATTGAATAAGTAATTTCTACAATGTAAACATATACAGTGACCTAAATGAGTGAATGGCATAGAGCTGCCAGGTGTGATGCTAGAAAATTCCATCAGCTGACCTTGAACTATCTTTAATTTGATCTCTCATCTCCAGGATGAGTTCTTCTTGTAGGTACATACACTCTTAATAGCAAGGACACTATTTTTTTCTGAGTGCATCTATGCAACAAATTTACCTTCTGTTATTAATGCCTTACTACTCTTTGCCTTTCTGGCATACTAATGGCCTTAATAACATGACACATTTATAATTTTTGGTTAGGTTTGAATCCAAGTAGTCTATATGTATGACATACAATTAAACTTTATTAGCTTTTATAACAGTAATTTAGAACTTCCCCTATTCAGGCGTACAATTGCGCTTACCTTTCTGTTCTTCAGGAGAAAAGATTTTTATAATTAATTCAAACTCTGATCTAGATTACAATTTGTTTTTTAAATAAATTAATTAAAAGAATAGAAAACTTGTCAATCTCTTTTCACCTTTAAAATAAGCAAAGTGATTGGGTTTTAAACAGTTAAAATGCAGATTCTTTCATACCACTCCAAACCTACTGAATTAGAATCATAATTTTAAATCTACAAATGTAAAAATCTCCCTAGTAAATCTTCCTAATTAATCATATGATAATCAAGATGAGACCACTGGACAAAATTATATTTAAATATTCTGTATTAGTCATTGTAGCCTAAGTTATGCTGTGGCAACAAATTATTCCAAAGTCTCAGTAATTTACAGGAAAAAAGTTTATTTCTTATTCACTTAATACATGTATTCTTATTCTTAATACATGTATATTATAGTTCAACTGAGGCTCTGCTCCAGGTCTGTCATCTTCACTCCAGAGCCTAGGCTGACACTGTAGCTTCACCTAGAACTTTGCCTGCCTTAAGCAGAGGAAAAAAATATAGAAAATCATGAGCTGTCACATGGCCACTCCTGAACTCAACAGAGTAGGGCTGTACTATCTTCTTTCAGGGAGAAAGAAGGAATAATTGTCTACCACTGATGCCTCCAACTCTAAAAATTGAACAATATAGTTAATGACTCCCATGTAGCTATTGAAAGTGACATTGATGAGTTTTCTTTTTAACATCTCTAGTGAGGTATAATTTATATACAAATAATTGTACATATTTAATGAATTGGACATACAATCTGATGGGTTTGGACATATGCATACACCTGTGAGACCATCACCACAATCAAAGTAATAAACATATTAATCACCTCAAAAAGTTTTCTCATGCCACTTTGTAGGTGTTTGTTTGTTATGTTTTGTTTTATGGTAAGAATACAACATGAAATCTACCCTCTTAATAAAATGTTTAACTGTTGATGTGTCCCCACCCAAATCTCATCTTGTAGTTTCCATAATCCCCAGGTGCCCTGGGATGGACCGAGTGGGAGACAATTTAATCATAAGGGAGGTTACCCTCATCCCGCTCTCATGTTAGTGAGTGAGTTCTCATGAGATTTGATGGTTTTCTAAGGGGCTTTTACCGCTTTTGCTGAGCACTTCTGCTTGCTGCCACCATGTGAAGAAGAATGTGTTTGCTTCCTCTTCCGTCATAATTGTAAGTTTCCTGGGGCCTTCCCAGCCCTGTGGAACTGTGATTCAATTAAATCTCTTTCCTTTATAAATTACCCAGTCTTAGGTATGTCCTTATAGCAGCATGAGAACTGACTAATACAGTAAATTTGTACCAGGAGTTGGGTAATGCTGTAAAGATAACCCAAAATGTAAAAGCAACTTTGGAACTAGGTAACAGACAGACTGTAACAGTTTGGAGAGCTCAGAAGAAGACAGGAAAATGTGGGAACACTTGGAACTTCCTAGAGATTTGAAGGGCTCAGAAGACAGGAAGATGTGGGAAAGTTTAGAACTTCTTAGAAACTTGTTGAATGGCTTTGACAAAAATGCTGATAGTGATATGAACAATAAAGCCTAGGCTGAGGTGGTCTCAGATAGAGATGAGGAACTTGGAAACTGGAATAAAAATCACTCTTGCTATGCAAAGAGACTGGCAACATTTTGCCCCTGCTCTAGAGATTTGTGAAACTTTGAACTCAAGGGAGATGTTTTAGGGTATCTGGCCAAAGAAATTTCTAAGCAGCAAAGCATTTAAGAGGAAGCAGAGCATAAAAGTTTGAAAAATGTGTAGCCTGAAGATGAGGTAGAAAAGGAAAACCCATTTACCGGGGAAAAATTCAAGCCAGAAGCATAAATTTGCATAAGTAGCAGGAGCCAAATGCTAATTGCCAAGACAATGGGGAACGTGTCTCTAAGGCATATCAGAGACGTTCACAACAGTGCCTCCCATCACAGGCCCAGAGGTCTAGGAGGGAAAAATGGTTCCCTGTGCCAGGTCCAGGACCCCTGTGCTATGTGCAGCCTCAGAGTTGGTACCCTGCATCCCAGACACACTAACCATGACTAAAAGGAGCCAACATACAGCTCAGGCCATTTCTTCAGAGGGTGCAGGCCCAAGCCTTGGCAGCTTACATGTGGTTTGGGCCTGCAGGTACACAGACCTCAAGAATTGAGGTTTGGAAACCTCCACCTAGATTTCAGAGAACGTATGGAAACACTTGGCTGTCCAG
Source organism: Cacajao melanocephalus (assembly GCA_963573385.1). Lineage (NCBI taxonomy): Eukaryota > Metazoa > Chordata > Mammalia > Primates > Pitheciidae > Cacajao > Cacajao melanocephalus. The sequence continues at coordinate 24,108 of CAUYLG010070404.1, forward strand.
GCAGAGATAAGCTGTAGGGGCAGAGCCCTCATGGAGAACCTCTGCTAGGGCAGTACAGAAGGAAAATGTGGGGTGGGAGCCCCCACACATGGGGCACTGCCTAGTGGAGCTGTGAGAAGAGGGCCACCATCTTCCAGACCCCAGAATGTTAGATTGACCCACAGCTAGCACCATGTGCCTGGAAAAGCAAGAGCCACTCAATACTAGCTCATGAAACCAGCTGGGAAGGGGGCTGCACCATGCAAAGCCACAGGGCCAGAGCTGCCTAAGACCATGGGAACCCACCTCTTGCATCACTGTGACCTGGATGGGAGACATGGAGTCAAAGGAGATCATTTTGGAGCTTTAAGATTTGAGTGCCCCACTGGATTTCGGACTTGCAATGAGGCCTGCCACCCCTTCATTTTGGCCATTTTATCCCATTTGGAATGGCTGTATTTACCCAATGCCTGTACTCCCATTGTATCTAGGAAGTAACAAACTTGCTTGTGATTTTACAGGCTCATAGGTGGAAAGGATTTGCCTTGCCTCAGATGAAACTTTGGACTATGGACTTTGATTTGATGTTGAAATAAGTTAAGACTTTGGGGGACTATTGGGAAGGCATGACTGGTTTTGAAATGTGAGGACATGATATTTGGGAGGGACCCAGGGTGGAATTATATGGTTTGACTTTGTCCCCACCCAAACTCTTGATTGTAGTTTCAATAATCCCTACATGTCCTGGAAGGGACCCGGTGGGAAGGAATTGAATCATGCGGGTGGTTACTCTCATACTATTCTTGTGAAAGTAAATGAGTTCTGAGGAGATCTGATGCTTTTATAAGGGGCTTTTCCCACTTTTGCTCAGTACTTCTGCCTTGCTGCTGCCACGTGAAGAAGGACATGTTTGGTTTCCCTTCTACCATGATTGTAAGTTTCCTTGGGCTTCCCAAGTCCTGTGTAACTGTGAGTTAATTAAACCTCTTTCCTTCATAAATTACCCTGTCTTGAACATTTCCTTATAACAGCATAAAAACAGACTAATATGTGGCTATAATACAGTATTGTTAAACATGGGCACTGATAACCTATAGGTCACATTTGACAGGCTTCCAAATTAACCATCTGGAGGAAGTCTTATGATTCATAGCTTACATCCTGTCACTGAGTAATAATCCCACTGTAAGTCCCTCAACTTGTTGGTATACTGGTTAATATGTAACCTACTGACACTGAAAAGGACAGTCATTTATTTTTTAATCAGGTAGTTTTAATGATTGCCTGGCATGTACACACTTTAGCCTGTATGTTGCATATGTATGGTACCCTCCAAAGAAAAAGGTCAACTCTGACCTGAAGTATACCCCTCTTTTCTCCTAAACTTTTTTATAAAAACCTTCCAACATGTAACAGACTCTGAAATACACCCAACTTTGTGGGTGTGTCTTTTAGGTCAATCCTCACAGTTCACTTCCAATAAACATTTATGAAATTATTTCTGCTTCAACAATCTTTATATTTTGGTCAGCAACACTTAGTTGTACAGCAGACCTCTGGAACTTACTCATCTTACATAATTGAAATTTTAAAGATTCCTATAATAGTCTGTTAGCCTTGATTCTTAATTTGGCCTGCTCTAAAAGCAGATGCTACAACAGAGATTTAGAGGCAGATAGACAATTTGGAAGGTAAACTCAGAAAGACAGGTAAGAAAGTCAAGAAAGTGAGACAGGGAAGGTAGAGAAACCAGTAAAAAGCAAGAGAGGCTCAATCTAGCTGGAGATATTCTGAGAAACCCTGGAGTCAAGCTTCAGGACTCCAGGACCCCCCCACCACAAGAGAGGGAGGCTACGGCATGTGTCCAGCACTGCCATCCCTACAGACTCAGAATTGCCTCTCAGGGATTAGCTCCCTCAAACCTTCTGCTTTATTTTTTACCACTGAGCAAGCTCTGGTAGCAATAAGACAGCCCTCAGGTAGGGAAGGAAAAGATGCAGTTGCTTAAGGTAGGAATCTGTCAGTGGGGTGGGACTGTACATGGGTATAAGAAAATGCAGTGAGCCCACAGGATTGTTACACCTGGTTCCAAGTTGACCTTTATTTGCTATTAGATATTTTATTGTCACACATTTCATTTTTTAGGTCAATCTGACCTATCCCACAGTTAGTCCAAATCAATCATTTTCTTTCTTTATTCACTATTAGTACTTAATAATGCCTTAGGTTTCACCCCAAGCATCAACTCAAATTAAGTGTGAGCGTCTACCGGAAATACGTGTCGAGAAAAATCTGAGGTCAGGTTTGGTGCACAATGACCAATTAAGTATGTCTTCCATGGACAAGGGACAAAGAATATAATTAGATTTGCCACGTATCTGTTATCCTTTAACTGAGTCCAGTAGTGGGCCAAAAAAAAAATCAGTGCTAAGTAAACATTCCTGATTGTGACTTAAAGCATTGTAATAATTATTTAGATCGCTCAGACAAAAAAAAAATAAAAGGAAGACGTTTCAGGAATAATTACCTATGAATTTAATTCTACAAATTTAAACATGTGGAGAGTGTAGGAAGTAAGCATATAACTCATGGGTCCAGAAAAATCCTAATATGAAAAGAAATGCTCTCATATCCTTTGTGGTTGGAGGGTCCTGGGGCCCCAATGACATGATAGAATTAGTACCATGTAATCTCTCCAGAAAAAAGATATAAAAAAAATTTCACAAATAAGAGATCCTATGTTAGGAGACAGAAATCTAAGAAGAAATGCCAAAAAAAAAAAAAAAAGAAAAGAAAAAAGAAAACCTGAGTTTTGCCTTATTCTTTCTCACTCCCAAACTCCTTATTGGGACTCTGCTTTCTTTATTTCCATGAATTGCAAGCAAATCTCAGGAGAGTGGACACCCACTCATTTCTTCCTCCATAAACTTTACAAGAAGAGGTACATGTTGGCATAGCCTCACTCTTTTTATTTGATAAAAGTTGACTTTTGCAGCTTCCGAGGCTTAGATGTTTTCTGTCTTCAGTTTGGACTTCAGCTTCATTAACAGAATTTTGACTCAAGCTGGCATATAGATTCTGAGTCCAGCTGTAACTGATTTCAGATAGTGAAGTTCTCGTGCCCTGGTCTGACCCTTCTGAGGCCACAGTCTATATATGGCCTCCACCTGTTAACAGCCGTCTTCCTCCCATCTACGGTGTTGCTGCTTTGTGCACACCTGACATTGCCTGACCCTCAGTCAGCTTATCACAAAAATTAGACCAAATAGCCAACCCCTCAGAGAAAAACAAATGGAAGTGTCCTGCCCTCTTTCAGAGAGAAAGGCATCTTTTACTCCCTGGTCAAAATTCAGCAGCAGAGTGCAAATAAGAACATTTTCTTTTTTCCGCAGGAAATGAAAACCTTAAAAATTTGTAGCCCCTCAGTGCTTTCATAGACGATAAGATTTATGATCCAGCCACCGTTTAGCCAAAAGCAACTTTTTAAAAGGCTTAGGATATTTGACAGAGTGAGCTTAGGAATGTATTTCAGCTCTTGCCAGTGACATTTAGATATGTAAACTTCCCTGGCTTCTCTATAAAAGGATCTCACATGAATATGAAAGTGCTGCTGATTAGATAGTAGCCATGGGCCTGGCTCTGGAGTCAGAGCTCCCCTACTGGGTAACCTTGTCGGAGCTACTCTACCTCTTAACACATCAGTGTCTTTCGTTTATTAAATGGAAAGGGTGATATCAACTTCAGAGTGGCTGTGAAAATTATATATATAAATAAGAATATGTAGGGATATGGTTTCACCTTCACCAGAAAAACAGAGAAATATTTATAATGATCAAACAAAGGACGAAGAAAGGATTTTAGAAATTAAATGATGAGAAGTGCTTCTTAGTTTAGTCATTACGGTAGTTTTAAAACACGGTCCCAAAATTCTTTGGTATTCCTCTGATATTGTTTGGCTCTGTGTCCTCAGCCAAGTCTCAACTCAACTTGTAATCCCCACGTGTTGAGGGAGGGAAGTAATTGGATTATGGGGGTGATTCTCCTCATGCTGTTATCATGCTAGTGAGTGAATTCTCATGAGATATGATGGTTTTATGAATGATAGTTTTTCCTGTCCTCTCACATGCTCTCTCTTGCCTGCCACCATGTAAGATGTGCCTGCTTCACCTTCTGCCATGACTGTAAATTTCCTGAGGCCTCCCTAGCCATGTAGAACTGTGAGTCAATTAAACCTCTTTCCTTTATAAATTACCCAATCTCAAGAAGTTCTTTATAGCATCATGAAAACGACTAACACATCCTCCCATCAAGAAGTACAGTCTAAGCTGGGCACGGTGGCTCACATCTGTAATCCCAGCACTTTGGGAAGCCAAGGTGGGCAGAGCACGAGGTCAAGAGATCGAGACTATCCTGGCCAACATGGTGAAACCCCATCTCTACTAAAAATACAAAAATTAGCTGAGTGTAGTGGCACACATCTGTAGTCCCAACTACTTGGGGGGCTGAGGCAGGAGAATCACTTAAACCCAGGAGGGAGAGGTTGCAGTGAGCTGAAATTGCACCACTGCACTCCAGCATGGGTGACAGAGCAAGACCCTGTCTCAAAAAAAAAAAAAAAAGTGCAGTCTAAGAGTTTGAGACCAGCCCAAGCAAATTAAGGAGACCCTGTCTCTACAAAAAATAAAAAAACTTAGCCAAGCATAGTTGCATACATCTTTAGCCCCAGCTACTTAAGAGGCTGAGGTGGGAGACAGCTTGAGTTCAGGAGATCAAAGCTGCAGTGACCTTTGATCATGCCACTGCATTCCAGCCTGGGTGATAGGGTAAGACCCTATCTCAAAATTTAAAAATTAAAAAATACAAAGAGGTGGTCCATGTCCTGTCCCTTAATTATGGGTAGACTTGAAACTGCTTGAACTATACAGTAGATCGAAAGGATGTTTTAGTGACTTCTGAGTCTGGGTCATGAAAGGCCATGCTGCTTCCATGTGATTCCCTTGAATCACTCACTTTGATGGCTTTCTTTAGAGATGCTCCTTCTCAGACCCCAAGCCCCCGCTGCAGAAGCTAGAGCCACATGGAGAGAGACCAGTTGTCCTGGTCAATAGTCTCAGCTGAGCACAGGCTTTGAGGCTTTCCAGCCCACACATGAGAGTGAAGGAGTCCCCACATGGTTCCATCCACAGCCATTTTAGGCCTTTCCCAGCTGAGGCCCCAGACATTGTGGAGCAGATAAAAGCCACCCACCATGCCTTGTTCAAATTCTTGCTCTTAAAATCTGTAAGCATAATAAGATGGTTGTTGCCTTTCCTACTGTGTTTGGCGTGATTGTAACACAACAATACACACCCAGAGCAACAGCACAGCAAAATAATAGAAATAGCCCAAAATGAAATGGGAGGTTGGTCTCCTGTGTATTGAATAGCTTGAACCTAAGGACAGATAACATTAAAGCAATTCAATTGTTATCATCTTATAAAAACGGTCCTGCCCCAGTTTTGGAAGGATTTTCTCTGAAGCTATATAAATCCTTACATCAGATTCATTGGAGACTCTACTTACAAAGCCTAATCATTATTAATTGTCATAATTCTCTTTTTAAGTAAATAAATTCTAATGATATATCATATGGAATTAACATTTACTTTATTAAACAAAGATTTAAAAGTATTTACACTACTTAGCACACTGTGAGATATTGTTAAGTAATTTTAAAGTAATTAGAATCGCCTTTGATGCCTTTTAAAAGACTGATTCCAAGGCCCATCAGGAGAGATTCTGATTTAGTTTGTAATCATTTTTTGTTTGTTTGTTTGAGACAGAGTCTTGCTCTGTCGCCCAAGCTGGAGTACAGTGGCACACTGCAGGCTCACTGCAACCTCCGCCTCCCAGGTTCAAGCCATCCTCCCACCTCATCCTCCCAAGTAGCTGGGACTATAGGCACACACCACCACGCCTGGCTAATTTTTTGTATTTTTAGTAGAAACAGGGTTTCACCATGTTGGCCAGGCTAGTCTCAAACTCCTGAGCTCAAGTGATCCGCCTGCCTTGGCCTCCCAAGGTGCTGGAATTACAGGCATGAGCCACCATTCCTGGCCATTAGTTGTGCATTTTTGACAAGCAATTCAGGAAATTCTGATAATGGTGGTATATTTAAAAAAAGCTTATGATCTTTTCAAGCAATTCAGAAGATTCTCATACTGGTGGTATAGGGAAGAAAGCTTCCGATTTTTTCAGGCAATTCAGAATATTCTGATACTGGTGGTATGGTAAAAATACACCTGAAGAGGGAATGCAGTACACAAAACAAGTATGTAGCATAGCTTCTGCCCTCAAGGAACTTAATTTGAATTAATAGAAAAGACATTTCTGTGAACGATATGAAACAGCATTTAGGCTTCAAGTTGTGTTGGGGGTTTTAATCCACTAGAGTCAATATTTTTCTTCTTTAATTTGAATTGTCAGCTAGGAGAAAAACTAGGCCCAAGAGTCTGAGGTTTTTCTAACTGGCAGGGAAGCTTAAGCAATTTACTGATGAACATAGTCCTTTTACAACTTATGAGCAATATATTCTGTAGATTAAGTGCAGATTTTAATGTCGAAGTTGAATGTTACTTTCCAGGAAGATTAAAAGAAAGCCCTGTGTTTCACATTGAATGACTAGCCCACAGAGAGCTTTGGACTGAACATCCCATGAAGCTTTTCGGTAAAATTACAGGAGGTAAAGGGTAGGTTGAAATTGTAATAACATCTTTTTCCCAGCTGTCCAGTCTCTTCTTTCCTTATGTTCTTGGGATCATGAAAATACAAATATTTTCCACACTCCTTTTAAAAATTCAAAGAAATGTATTTTAAGATAAACATGGCAGATTGTACACACATGTCTGTCCTCTCCCTCTCTTTAGGGATGCCACTAATGTGACATAAAAAAATAAAAAATATATAATCTCACAAGGACAAAGAGAACAGATGAGGCAACACTTAACAAAAGATTTCAAAGAAATTTTTTCCTTTTTTTTTTTTCTAAGACAGAGTCTCGTTCTGTAGCCCAGGCCGGAGAGCAGTGCTGTGATCTTTGCTCACTGCAACACCTCCCTCCCAGGTTCAACCCCCTCCCAGGTTCAAGCAATTCTCTTGCCTCAGAACTCCCAAGTTGCTGGGATTGCAGGCATGTACCACCACACCTGACTAAATTTTGTATTTTTAGTAGAGACTGGGTTTCTCCATGTTGGCCAGGCTGGTCTCGAACTCCTAACCTCAAGTGATCCACTGGCCTCAGCCTCCCAAAATGCTAGGATTACAGGCATGAGCCACCACACTCAGCACAACAAAATTTTAGAATGTGAAAAAATTATGGGCAATTATTAACAGACTTAGGACAGGGAAGGCTCAAATATGAGCCTTTTATGGTGAGACACCAACAACAGACCAGTGATTTCTGCTCTGGTGCCTCAGACTCGAGCACTTGGATTCACCTGGTACCCCTGAAGGTAGGGCTGAAGAGTGGCATTGAAAACAGGAAGACTGGGTGTGCTTACATAAGGACACTTAAAGTCCTTCTATATGCAAGCCAAGCAGCCAAGCTACTACTCTTTCAGGACCTCCATAGAAAATAGAAGGTTTTCTTTATAACAATAATGGCACCTCTGAGAATGAGAATGAGATACTGTATGCAAACAGGAGATTAAGTGAAAGGCTTCATTGAAAATGGTGAGAATCCCAAAGTGGAAGCCTCTGATATTAAAATAGAAACCTACACAAACAAGCAGATAGATTAAAGAAATTTAGAAGAAATAAAGAAGATACAGGAAGCAGAAGAAAACTTCAGAGCAATATGATGAACACCTAAAGAAAGATTAGTAAAGATATTCCAATATGAAACAAGAGTCACATGCTAGCAAAAGAACATTCAGAGAACTTTTAGAAGTAAAATTTGGATACAACTACAAATGTATTTGAAATGTTAAAAGTAAACTTGAGGACATTCCTGATCTTCATCCCTCTCCTCCCCAAAAAAGTGTAGATGATAGGAAAAAAACATGAGAAAATTAGAGGATCAATTCAGAGACCCACATCTGCTTAACTGCCCTTCTAGAAAGAAGGAATGAAAAGGTAAAGCAGAATACATTAACAAAGAAACAATTTTTAACTTCCCCATAAATAAAGAACATGTCTTCATTATGATACACTGAGCCCACAAAGTGCCCAAACAATTTACCTTATGGTGATAAATACAAATTTTCCAAATTTCTAATTTCTGTGTGGAAGCTCAAATTTTTTCATTGACAACAACAAAACAAATCAGTTGCTTTTTTAAAATGACTAGCTCATTTATTTTTAAGAAAATGTCTGTCAGATAAATTAGAATAACTCTAGTTTCCCTGTCAGTTGTCCCTTCAAGCGAAAATGACACACCATGAAAAACGCAGCTAGTTTAGCTTGCAATTCAAACACACATCAGTGCTTTTCTTCAAAACAACCATCACACGTCACTATGCAACCAAACGACTTTCTTCCTACCTCCCATTTTGTCATACAGGAACTTAAAATGACGTTCACTCAAAAGTTGAGACCTAATAAAACTAATAACCTTTATTGCTTCATAAAGGTACTTGTCATTGGCATTTTTTAACTGTACATATATGGTGAAGAAATACAATGACTTCTAGTACAGATTGGCACCACTTTCACGCTAAGGTGCCAGTGGTTTTACCCATCCTTGTTTTTGCACCCTGACTGCAAAAGTCACCCCAGTGTAAAGGGTAAATAATGTTTTAGTATTATTATGAAAATAGCTTTACCCTCTAAGACACCCAGGAAGGATCTCAGATCCACAGGAGTGAGCTTTGAGAACTACTAATGTATACATTAATATCACAAAAGATTACAAGCAAGAATCCTCACCATTTTGCTGGACTAAAGTAAAAATTGAGCTAAGCACTCAAAATTATCATAAATATGTATGATGCCTTAGATTGTACATAGGCAGTAGGATGAGATACAAATGACACTTGATCACCGCTTACAGAACCTGAGTTCCAGTGCTATCATTTACAAGTCACAGGACCACTGATGAGTCAATTGTGCTCCTCCGAGCGTCCTTCTGCCCATTTCTATATTGAAGATGATACAGCCTATTTCTTATGGTTATTGGGTACAGAAGAGCTACTCAAAGTGTGGTGCAGCACCTGGGAACTTGTTAGAAATGGAAAATCTAGGGTCTCAACCCACATGTGTTGACTCAGAACCTCTGGGAGTGGGATACAGGAATCTCTATCAGGCTTTCCTAATGATTCCTGCTCATATCTAACTTAGAGAAGTGCTGATACAGATCATGTATGATAAAGGATGGGAAAATGTAAACACCATACAAATTTATGTTATTATGATAGTAAGAATAAAAAGGATTTCCAGGCAAAATAACTACATAAAGATTGTTACTTTAGTTGTATTTGCTTGTATCATCCAGGTGGGTAGCATTAATCTCACTGTGGTATCAAAGATACGTGTGTTTCATAGAAATGAATTTAAAAATGCCAAGCCAAGAAAAAGTCGAGAGTTAGGGGAGATAGCAAAAGGTACGTGAGGAAAAACAGTGGGAAATGATGCTGAAAGTGGTTAAAGTGTGAAATGAGGCGTTAATACTTTATACAATAGGCAATAAGGAAGCATTACAGATTCTTCCATGTTAAAGTGACATAATGAAAGACTGTTTTAGGGGATCAGTTTGCTAACCATGGTGCAGAATGAATTGAAAGGGAAAAAGACAGGAAGGCAAGAAGTATTTTCATGAAACCATACATTTTTCCTCCCCATAGAATGAAAAAATTAACTAATGAATTGTACAAGATTCACACAGTCATAGGCATTTTTCTGACAGGAGTAAAACCAAGATAAAGAATACCGTGAGTACATGATGTGTTCATCACTCACCCCACACATGGCTTTATCTCCAGCACGTTCACTTTCCCTCTCTCTCAGTTCCATGCCTTCTGCTAATTCGCTGCTCTGAAACTCCTGTCTCTCAGTGGTCTGTCTTCCAACCTGCTCTCCTTTATTCAGCAGCCCGAGGTCTCCTCCTATTAATGAAGAACAGCTTTTCTCCATTTCCTTTCCTTAAGCCCCTATACCTATGAAAATTTCTGGATTACAAGAAACAGTTTTGCAAGAATGTCTGCGGTAAAGGAGAGCAGGAATGTAAAAGCCACATGTCCCAGTCAGGACTGCTTCTCTTCCTAGACACATACGGAGTCATTGACAGCTTTTTCAAGAGAATGCTTCTACTTCAGTATTAGAAAAAGTTGGAAGTTAAGAAGGGAAAATAAAATGAAAACAAGACAGAAGCAATGTCTTTGCAATGCACCCTTGGGAAAGATGAACAAGGGAAAAACCCAAGGACTTTGGAGCTGAAGTTGACTTTATCTGTTTGTGTGTACAGGGGACAGAACCAGGTCAGAATGTCCCGGTGGGATTTATCTGTCCTGGAATTTTTACCCTGAGTAAAGCTGAAAGCATTTAATGCAAAGTTTGGATAGCAATGGTCAAGGAAGCCCCTTAGGTTTGACCCTTAATTAAGATACACTAATTACATAAATAAAATATTATCTGAAGCTATCTCTGTCAAAAGCATTCAATTACTCTGTACTTCTGGCTGCAACTACATCAGAAAGTGGAAGTTAAAAAGATTTAGGGCTAGGTGTCTCCACTCACGCCTATAATCCCAACATTTTAGGAAGCCAAGGCAGGCGGATTGCTTGAGCTCAGGAGTTCAAGACCAGCCTGGGCAACATAGTGAAACCCCATCTTTGCAAAAAATACAAAAATCAGCTGGGCATGGTGGAGCATCCCTGTAGTCCCAGGTACTTGAGAGCCTGAGGTGAGAGAATCACCTCAGTCCTGGAGGTCGAAGCTTCAGTGAGTCATGATCATGCCACTGCACTCCAGCCTGGCCAACAGAGCAAGAACTTGTTTCAAAAAAAGAAAAAGAAAAAGAAAAGAAAGAAAAAAGAGGTGAAGGAAGAAGATTTAGAGCAAGGCAGAGCTTCAACATCACAGAGAGGGGAGGAGTAACTTGAAAGTGTGGGGGATTTCAGCATCTTACATAGTGCATCGAGTTTCGTACCTTTTCTTAATTTAGACTGAACGCAAGCATGCAGATTCAGTTAAGTGAGGTGTTATTATGAGATCCAAAGCTTTTTAAATACTACCTAAATTTTTTGGATGAAAAACTCAATGAAAAGGGAATATATTTTTAGCAGTATCATATATATGGAAAATGAAACTCTTTTAGAAAATGGTTGAGAATGCTGTATCTTTTGTTTAACCATTTGAATTCAAAACAAGAGCTATTTATTGGAATGAAACCATGGTACTATTAACATGGACTATAATCAATTGGTCCTATTTTTATTTGTTCATAGATAATATCTAGCACAGTACTAGATAACAGAGCTACCACTGTGAACAGGGCATAATATGGCTCACGGGGTTTATACTCTAGTAAAGGAGATGGCGGAAAAGGTGCAAACACAAAACCACAAATACACAACAATATAAATTGTAAATTGTAAATTGCAAATAGAAAAAAAACAAGGGTCTAAGACAGAGAAGAATTGAGGGGTGAGTTTAAATAAAGTAGTTAGGAGAAACATCTCTTAAAGGATATTAAATCTGCAACCTAAAAAAGATAAATTATCTACGCAAATCGTGAAGAGAAGCTCTCTACCGCCAAGAAAGCAGCAGGGGATTGGTAGAGATGTTTTCAAAGACCTAAGAAAGACACATATGACTGGAACATGGTGTGCAAAGAGGAGAGGGGCAAAGTATGAGGCAGGAGAAAGTGTGGGGCTGAGGCCGTGAGAGCCTTCTAAGCTGTGCTGCTCAGAGACAGTGGAGAAAAATGAGGACAGAAGTCGGTGGACTTGGCAACTTCAGTGAGATGGGTAATGTGGATTACAGCAGATGCAGTGAAAGAATCACGTCATGAATCTCGCTGGTGTTAACAGGAGAGAAAGGCAGTAACAGAGAAGAGATTCACATCTTTGTCTTTCTCAAAGCTGTGAAGTGGGAGCTGAGGATGGAGAGATCGCTGGTCAGAATATAGGGACCCAGGAAGTTTGGGTTTTGTTTTTTCCAAAGAAAAAAGATCAGAGTGTGTCTGTATGTGTGTGTGTGCGTGCGTGTGTGTGTTCTGATAGGATTGCAGTGGTCCAGGGGAGAGGCAAAGGATGATGGAAATTAGGAATGGAGTCCAGAGCACAATGGAAAGATTAGACATGAGGGGAAAGCACAAGATGGAAAAAGCGATTGCGTGAGCACAGTTCAAGGTGTGGATTTACTGGTGGAAGGTCTCGAAACACTGCCCTCCACTGCCTTCAGCTCCTCCTAACCTCAGAGCCTCTGAGCCACTCCTTTAACTTGTCTAATCTTTACCTCCTGAAACTCTTTCGAGATTTAATTCATCAACACATCTTATCTGCTTGAAAATATCCATGAATTCCATGTAAAAGTTATTTTCCTAAATCCACAAGTGTTCACAAAGACTGTACTGCCAATTCGGTACAAAGCACTTTTAACAGCATCGTCCTACAATTTTACGTACAGAATATAATGTGATGAGCAAAATATTTTAAGATGAAAGATAAATTAAAGGTGGCCAAAAAACTGGTAAGATCCAGAATCATTGCGTAGGTTTTCTGTACATTCTTCCCAGTATCATTTAATGATATGATTAGGGTCTCATTGTACGCTTTTTCACCCATGCTACTTCCACTTCTTACATAAGTGTGGAATTCAAATTATTTCTTGAATAATATCCCCAGTGCTTCACAGAATGTGTCTCTGCTCCAGAAATGTGTTTCTGTATTCATATATCCCTTCATTTATTTTCCATTACTCAATTAAGAAAGAAAAAATAGGAGATGTAACATAAAACATATTACTGTGCCTTATCCAACCAGGTAGACAGATCACTTTCAAATATAGTAGCAAATGCCGTCTTAGTATAAAAGAGCTTTTAACTTTTCAAATCCAAAGCACTGAGTTATTTTAAGCTCTGCTACCATCAGTCAGTTTCCTGGTGTGGAAGAAGATATAACTTAGATAAAGCTAGAGCAGCTGGAGCAATCACCACAAATCTCCAGTTATAAAGCTGCTTGCAGCAGTAATACAGGCTGAAAAGTCCCCCTCCTCTCAAAAAAATAATAAGCCATGAAGAAGTTAATGTGGTGTTAGAGCTAGTAGTCAACCATCTTAGTTGCCATCTGTCATCCCATTGGACCATATAAGTAGAAGTCAGGAAGAAATTCATCTTTTATGTTGACATCTTGCAATGTCATTTTCTATTTATGGACATTGTTAAATTTCATTTGATATCAAAATTAATCCAGAAGTTTCTAAGGGAATAAAGTAGTGATAAATTTTCAATAATGTTTCGAATATCTCTGAATGAAAGAAAAGTATCTAAGCTTTAAGAAAATTGCTAACCTTCTATAGAATAAAAGCATTTCTCCCACAACATGAGTTTCAATTGAGTAATTTTATTTATTCAACTGCTCCAGTCTTCATTGAGAAATATCTGCCCTCAGAAGTTACAATCTGAGTTTACAATGCAGGTAGCAGCCTACTTTGGATAAATCAAAACTTTTTCCAAATACCAATTAAATTCACAATGAGATTCCATTACATATGTACCAGAATGGCTGAAGTTAAAACCAGGATACCAAATGTTGGTGAGAATGTAGAGTAACATGAACTCTCTCTCACATATTCTTGATGGTAGTATAAAAATCGGTACAGTCCACTTGGAAACTGCAAGAAAACTGCTAATGCCATTGATGTGCTGTGCCGGTAAATGTTTAACGACTGAGTCTCTGGTGGAGGCTGGGGGAGTAATTTGTACCATTTGCCAATTTCTATAGTGTAAACACGCCTCTGATGGCCAATCTCAAGCTACCAAAGTGATGTCACTGAACGTGAATTTCGGAAGAGATGTGCAAAGTTAGCTCTTGTGACCTGGTACAAGCCAGTCCATTTTACCTCTGACTAGGTTGAAAACTCATATTTCCCAAGACCCTACAAATTTCCTCCTAATTATAATCCCAATAGGGATGCATACACGTATTCATGAAAAGCCACATATAAGAATGTTCACAGCAACATTATAAAAGCCGAAACCTGGCGACGATCCACATGTCCACCAACTGGGGGAAAAATTAATTGTGGTGTAATCATATAATGGAACAATATTCAACTATGAGAATTAACAAACTACTACTTACCCAACAACACAGATGAATCTCTCAAATCTAATGTTGATAAAAAGAGCCAGACATCGAAGAATAATGATTCCATTTAAACATAGTTTAAAAACAGGCAAAACTAATCTCTGATGATAGAAAACAAAATAATGGTTACCTTTGTAGAGTGAAAGCACCTGAGAAGGGGCACAAGAAGATGTCTTAATCGAGAGATAACAACGCGAGTGTGCTTCTTTTGTAAAAATTCCTTGAGCTATAAACTTACGACTGTGTACCTCTTTTGCATGCCAGTCACACAACAATAAAATAAGTTTACTGAAAAGGAAAATTTTTCCAGCATAACAATTTTGAGGATTCACTTTCTTCTGTGGTTATTCTCTGTCACTCTAACTCTCATCACCTGTTAAAAAGAGTACAGACCCTAGAGATATACTCTGCTGGTTCTGCTGCTTGCATGCTGTGTGACTGCACAAATCTCTTAACCTAAGTTTCAGATTTCTCATCTCTTACAGAGAAATCAACAATATTTACCTCATTGGTATATTACACAGATTAAAAATAATATCTGTAAAATGCCAACATGGTGTTTTTCTACAATCCATAACCCCTAGAACGGCCAGGATAATGTGTTTTTAGAAAAAGAATAAACATCCAATTATGCTAGTCCCTTGCTTAAAACTCTCCAATTACTTGAGCTAAAATAAAATTCTGGCCCAGGCCCTCCATGGCCTGGCCCTTGCCCTCTGCCGGACTTCACCTCCTGCTACACTCATTCCCACTCACTGCATTGCAGCCACACTCCCGGTTGTTTGAACTCACCTCGCTGGCTGTTGCCACAGAGGCTTTGCTGGTGCTACCAGCTCCGTTTGGAACGTTCCAGCCCCACATCCATGCAGGTCCAGTTCCATGTCCAGATAAGTCTTATATCAAAAATCCTCTTCTCAGAAAAAGACCCTCCCTGATATTTCAATACACAAGTAGTATCCCCGGTTACTCTCTATCCCATTTCCCTGTTTTATCCATACAGCATTTATTGCTAGCTGGAATCACTTCAATTTACTGTCTTTCTTCCATCAATGTAAAAATACATTTCAAAGTAAGGGCTATTGTCTCATATACTCACTACTATATCTTCCAGCACTAGAAGAATACCTGGCACATAGTAGATACTCACTAGATGGTTGTTGATTGAAAAAATAATTAATAAACAATAATTATTTTTCAGAAACAGTCATTATTTCCTCCTTCAAATATTTTCATATGTCATGAGAGTTTATGAATCTGTAAGCATTTTAGGATGAAACAGACTGACTACATTTGCTTTTTCAACCATTGTTTTTATGTAACAGCCCTGGTTTCTTTTCTCTTATCTACCCTAAGGATAAGGTCAAGTTCAGGAGTCACCCAAAAGTGTACTACCTCAACAGGGTAAAATGCATCCGTTTGACAGAAGAAACAGTTTGAAACTGTTGATTACTAAGACATTGACTCCCATATATGAGAGACTGTGTTAATCTGAGACATGATTTTTATAACTGCATTATGTCTTTTAGAGAACTGCATTTAGGGTCCTTTTTCCTTCTGGGATTTTGATGGAGAAATCCTAAAATCCATGTCTTCAGCATGGCTCTTTAAAAAGCAGTTCTTGTTGCTATTTCTGGGAAAATAGATCTTTAAAATTCTCAATCATTTTCCAAGATGTAAAATGAACAATTCTTTCAGGACATCAAAAATATTGTTCATCTGCATAGTCTCATGTCTACTGCAACCAGGATGCTCTTTCTTACCATGTAGTCTGAAGTTGAAAAGATAATGACTCATTAAAATTAAAACGAATCGCCTACATGTAAACCAAATCATCAGAGGAAATTTTTTAAATGCTTCTCTAAGCTGAATATTTAGATCTGTTCTATTTAAAATCACAAGATGGAAATCATTTAAAAATACTTTGAGTTTAATAATCCCCAGAAGTATGAGAATAATATACAATCCTTCTATTTCATGTTATAAAGGCTGATATATAAAATTTTATGTCATCTAACTAATTTGGGAGCCATCAGAAGAACTAGTTTAAAGCAACAACAACAAAAACTATACCTCAAATTACAATTTTTTCAAAACTCTCACAAAATAGTTGGGGTTTTAGCTTAATCTAACACAGGAAAATTCTGCTTCCTTATAGCTAATATAGATGAAGATGGTCTGGAAGTAGAATTGAAATGGGTGCAGAAGAGAGAAATGGAAACATGCAAGAAACAATTTAGAAACCTCACAGACTCAGCGTGGTAGGGGTTTGTCTGTTTTACAGAGAATTAGTTGCAGAGGAAGAAGGCTGTCGATGCCTTTGATCAACGAAAAACCCTGGAGAGGAGAGACTTACACAGTTCAGGGTTATATAGAGATTAAAAACAAAACGCTTAGAGGAGATGAGATGGCAAAGAAAGCCAGAAATTTTTAAAGTAGTGGGAGCCAGCACACACAGGAACTGTGATCAATCTCTAATGTCTCACACTTCATTCAGAGCTTTCTTCAAACTGCTGAAACCGTGTTATTTCTTAGTATTTGGGCTGACTTTAATCATGAAATATTTTTAAAACTGTTTCTCAAAGAATGAAACTTTTCTTTAAAATCATAATTAAATAAATGTTGTTAAAAGAAAACACTTAAACAAGTTTAGAAATTCCATAATTTCTTTTCCTCAAGAAGTGGTCTTATTTTATAGTCCAGATGGTAATACTGACCCTTATTAACACAAATTAAATTGCATGTATCACCTAAATTGTGCCTCATAGTTTCATCTAAGAAAAAAAATGAATATTACCAGATTTACACAGAATTTTCTTCTCTGATAAAAGAAAACTCATCAGAAAAGATTAATTTTATCCTCTTACACTGAGATATGAATCATCCATGTAATTGCTACATAAATATAAAAATAAAATTTTTGTATTAGGTATTTGTTAGAAAAACCAAACTAAACCTCTTACACAATTGGGGGTGAGAAACCCTATGGAGAGAACATCATAAGAAGCCATCTATACAGCTAGTACCATGAGATTCCAACAAAGTCAAACCAGATGCAAAGGAAAGCAATTATAACTAAAGTAAATACGGTAATATTTGCGAATACTTGAAGTTGTGACTGACTACAAGTGAATGACTGAATAAATCCAGATTAGATACCTCTTATTTTTAACAGTGGCCCCATGGTTAATCTAATAATGGGTGTAAATATTAATAATTTTTCTATAATATGGAATGCACTCAGAAAATGACATCACAATTAAATGTTCTTTTAAATGTTCACTTAGTGCTATAAATTTCCCCTAAATACCACTTTAGCTCTCATTGGTTTCAAATAACTTATTTATTTCTGCCTTCATTTCATAATTTACCCAGTAGTCATTCAGGAGCAGGTTGTTCAGTTTCCATGTAGTTGTACAGTTTTTAGTGAGTTTCTTAATCCTGAGTTCTAATTTGACTGCACTGTGGTCTGAGAGACAGTATGTTATGATTTCCATTCTTTTGCATTTGCTGAGGAGTGTTTTACTTCCAATTATGTGGTCAATTTTAGAATAAGTGTAACGTGGTGCTGAGAAGAATGCATATTCTGTGGATTTGGGGTGGAGAGTTCTGGAGATGTCTATCTGATTGGTCCAGAGCTGAGTTCAAGTCCTGAATATCCTTGTTAATTTTCTGTCTCATTGATCTGTCTAATATTGACAGTGGAGTGTTAAAGTCTCCCACCATTATTGTGTGGGAGTCTAAGTCTCTTTGTAGGTCTCTAAGAACTTGCTTTATGTATCTGGGTGCTCCTGGATTAGGTTCATATATATTTAGGAGAGTTAGCTCTTCTTGTTGCATTGATGTCTTTACTGTTACGTAATGCCTTTGTCTTTTTTGATTTTTGGTGGTTTAAAGTCTGTTTTATCAGAGACTAGGATTACAAACCTTGCTTTTTTTTTTTTTTTTTTTTTTTTAGCTTTCCATTTACTTGGTAAAACTACCCCATCCCTTTATTTCGAGCCTATGTGTGTCTTTGCACATGAGATTGGTCTCCTGAGTATAGCACACTGATGGGTCTTGATTCTTTATCCAATTTGCCAGTCTGCGTCTTTAATTGGGGCATTTAGCCCATTTACATTTTTGGTTATATTGTTATATTTGTGAATTTGATCCTGCCATTATGATGGCAGCTGGTTATTTTGCCCGTTAGTTGATTCAGCTTCTTCCTAGTGTCAATGGTCTTTACCATTTGGTACGTTTTTACAGTGGCTGGTATTGGTTTTTCCTTTCCATGTTTAGTGCTTCCTTCAGGAGCTTTTGTAAAGCAGGCCTGGTGGACAAAATCTCTCAGCATTTGCTTTTCTGTAAAGGATTTTATTTCTCCTTTGCTTATGAAGCTTAGTTTGGCTGGATATGAAATTCTGGGTTGAAAATTATTTTCCTTAAGAATGTTGAAGGTTGGCCCCCACTCTCTTCTGGCTTGTAGTGTTTCTGCTGAGAGATATGCTGTTAGTCTGATAGGCTTCCCTTTATGGGTAATGTGACCTTTCTCTCCGGATCCCTTAACATTTTTTCCTTAATTTCAACCTGGGTGAATCTGACAATTATGTGTCTTCGGGTTGCTCTTCTTGAGGAGTACTTTTGCGGTGTTCTCTGTATTTCTTGAATTTGAATGTTGGCCTGCCTTGCTAGGTTGGGGAAGTTCTCCTGGATAACAGCCTGAAGTGTTTTTTCCAACTTGGTTCCCCTCTCCCCATCACTTTCAGGTACACCAGTCGAGCATAGGTTTGGTCTTTTCACATAGTCCCATATTTCTTGGAGGCTTTGTTTGTTCCTTTTCATTCTTTTTTCTCTAATCTTGTCTTCACGCTTTATTTCATTAAGTTGATCTTCAATCTCTGATATCCTTTCTTCCACTTATTTGGCTACTGATACTTGTGTATGCTTCATGACATTCTCATGCTGTGTTTTTCAGCTTCATCAGGTCACTTATGTTCTTTCTCTGCACTGCTTATCCTAGTTATCATTTCCTCTAACCTTTTTTCAAGGTTCTTAGCTTCCTTGCATTGTGTTAGAACATGCTCCTTTAGCTCAGAGGAGTTTGTTATTACACATCTTCTGAAGCCTACTTCTGTCAATTCATCAAACTAATTCTTCAGCCAGTTTTGTTCCTTTGCTGGCAAGGAGTTGTGATCCTTTGGAGGAGAAGAAACGTTCTGATTTTTGGAATTTTCAGCCTTTTTGCACTGGTTTTTCCTCATCTTTGTGTATTTATCTGCCTTTGGTCTTTGAAGCTGGTGACTTTTGGATGGGGTTTCAGTGTGGATGTCCTTTCTGTTGATGTTGATGCTATTCTTTTCTGCTTGTTAGTTTTCCTTCTAACAGTCAGGCTCCTTCGTGCTTCTTTCTTTGGAATCTTAACCAGCCCCATCTCTGGACGGTTTGGGGAACTTCCCTGCAGGAATTCCCCTGCCGCCACATTTGGAGCAATTCCAGCCATGGGTCTCGTAAGACAAAACAGCTAACAGAGAATAAAATAGGAGGCTCACTGCTGCCTTGATCAGCATAACAACTTTGCTGATATATGGGAACTATCTAAATCTTCACAATACAAACCAACGTTCATATATCTAACAAGTGTGTATTTAAATGGAGAGTTAGTCAGGGTTCTCCAGAGAAACAGAACCTATAAAGATTAGATAGTTGGAGAGATATACAGATGATAGATGATTGATAGATAAATAGACAGTTATAGAGATAACTTATAACAATAAGTTATTAATTCACTGATTGCAGAGCCTGAGAAGTCCTATGATCTGACATCTGCAAGCCATAGATCCAGAAAAGCCTGTGGTTCAAAGGCCTGAGAGTCAGAGGACTGATGATGTAGATTCCAGACCCAGTCTTAAGGCATAAGAACTAGCAGCACCAAGGACAGAAGACTGACACCCAGTTCAAGCAGACAGGCAGAGGAGAGCACAAATCCAATCTTCCTTTGCCTTTTTGTCCTATTCAGGACCTCAAAGAATTGGATGATACCCTTTGGGGAGGGCCATCCGCTTTCCTTAGTTTACCAGTTTAAATGTGAATCTCTTCCAGAAATACCCTCATGACATAACTAGAGATAATGTCTAAACAGATATCAGGGCATGCTGCGACCTAGTCAGGTTAACACATAAAACTACCATCACAGATGGTGTTTGTCATTTCCCATGTATCTTCAAACAAATCATAGATGATTTTTAGAACAAAACTTTAAAAAATTTTTAATCATTTGTATTTGCTGCGTAAACTTTTCTGTCTTATTTCCCATATGTATAGAATGATAGAGCATAGAAATAATTTTCACATATTTAGACCAGTGGTAAATGGTTATAATGTGTAATTACTTCAGCCTCCAAACATAATGAAGATGATGGCATATTCACCAAGATGTAAATGTGTTAACAAAACAATGTCAATTGCTTAAACTCTGGTACCTCCATATATAGTCTACCTTATTACAGAGGGGCAGGAGAAACGCAATGGCAAAACTACCACCTTAATAAAACAGCTCTAAATAATTTACAGGCATTTTTACTTCAAGATTTCTTAGATTTGCTGCTTGGCATAAACTAAGTAAGCGTAAGAGAGCAAAATATGTGGAAGTAACAAGTAAGTGCAAGAAAAAGAAACATATTCCAAATAAATCATAAACCACCTCTCTACCACAGAGAAAATACAAAGACCATTGAGTCCTCCACATACACAAAGGCATTTTTTAAAAAGTGGGTTATGGTGTGGAGGAAGGGAAGAGATTTGACTTTAATGTTAAATGTTATTGGAGTTAGCAAGCATTAACTCTAGACTATTTTTCTTTTTGATTTACACAAAGGTCAACCTCTGACTGAAAAATGTGAGCCACAGGTGAAATATTTAATTTTTTAGATGACCTCTAGTGGTCATCCAAGACCCACACTGGCATGTGAAAGAAGAGCTGTTTGTTACCAAGAACAAAACCATCAAATAACTAGGAGGGACTGGGACAATGTCCTTTAAGGTAACAGAAATTTTCACCTGATAGAATACAGGTAGAGCACATCCAAATGCTTCAAAATGCATGCCCATTAATCCTAAAAGTCTGTATTTAGAAAAGTATCCTGAAAAAAGAATTTGACAAAGGTTCAAAAATGTTATGAGCAAGAAAGTTTATTCCAGCATTGCTGAGCAACCATGTGTAATGGCAAACAAGGTCGATTGATTAAACAAATTATGTACATCCATATAGTGAAATACCAATGCAGCCATCAAGAATAATGATGACATTATAACTGAAATAAGCCAAGCACAGAAAGATAAATATCTCATGTTCTCACTCATATGTGGCAGCTAGAAATGTGGATCTCATGAAAATAGGGATTAGATAGAGATTAGAAAGCCAGGAAGGATAAGAGGGATGATGAAGGGAAAATATATAGAGATATATAAAGGTAGTTATTACCATTTAACTGTACATTTAAAATGGTAAGGATAGTAAATATTATATGTGTATTTACCTCCATAAAATTTTTAATAATAATGACATATTTACTGAAATAAAATGAGTAACCAAAATAACATTGAATTTAAAATCAATTATAAATTACAGTAAAATAATATATAAGTATAATACCACCCTTGCTAAAAAATCATGAGGGTTTTTATCTGGAAGGTATAAACTAAATAACCAAAGAAGTAGAGGTAAATCTTTGAATAGTGGAATTATAAATGGGATTTCTTCACAAATTGATTTTCTACTTTGTTGTATATTAACATATTTTGTAATAATGAGTTCTATAATAATTAATACACATAGATAATGGTCCATGAGATTATAGACTATTTCTCACAAAACTTATCAAGAAAGCATTTTTCCTGCTCCATCTACCCTACCACCTTTGATGGACTTTGCAAATATCTCAGAACAATCTGACTCGCTGACATGTTTTCTCCCTCCCTCTAAAAGGTTGAAAGATAACATTGTATGCTCCGCACACTTCTTTCTTGGAGCTTTATTATTTTAATTGCACCCTAACTGACCCAAACAAGAAAGCATATCATAGATTTATTTTTATTCTTGAAAGAATAAAAGGTTTTTAATCCAAGAATTTTGATTGTTTTATCCCAAATATTTAATTTTCCCAACCCCAAATGATTGAGATAGAGAAAAGGCTATAAAACACAGAATTTTAGCGGTAACTTTCTGAGTCATCATAAGTCTTATCCCTTAGCTTCTTATATCACTTTTACTATCAAATGTCCTTTTAGAAAGCAAAGAGAAAGCACTGTCCACATCATAAAAATGGTCCACCACCCTGAAACTGCTTTACTTACATCATAGCTGAAGGTCCGTGAGGGACTAAACAGCCGTTTTCTGCACTGTTCTGGGAGTGAGCTTATGAACGACAGGGATGTGACACAGGCGCGATATACCTTCTATTTGTTCTCAAGTTCCCATTACCCTTTGGATTATTTTCTATTGTTCCCAGTTCAAGTTACCTCAGGTTTAGCGGTGTAAAACAACGAATTTTATCATCCTATAGTTTTATAAGTTGGAAGTCTAACATAGGTCTCACAGGGCCAAAGTCAAAGTTCTTTTTCTTTCTGTAGGTTTTGATAGGATCTATTTCTGTGACTTATTCAGCTTCTCAATACCTCCTACATTCATTGGCTCACGGACCCTTTCTTCATCTTCAAAACTAGCAAAAGGAAGCGAAGTCCTTCTCACATCTCATCACACTACTTCCGTGGTCACATCTCCTTCTCTAACTCTGACTCCTCTTCTGCCTCCCTCTTCTACTTTTAAGGACCCTTATGATTACAGTGGACCCAGGCGGATAACCCACAATGTTCTCCCTACCTTAAGGTTAATTGACTAAGAACCCTAGTACCACCTGCAAGCTTAAGCCTCTTGCCATGTAATCCAGTATCTTCATATGTTCCAGAGATTAGGATGTAAACATCTTTGGGGCCATTATCCTGCCTCCCACATCTTCTAAAATGTTAAAACATTTGTTATGCCATAGGAGATTATGAAAAGATACGTAATTTGTAGAATGGTATTCTACACCATGGAAGAATATCACATTCCACATAAAATTTGTAGAATGATAGCTATCCTCTAAAGGTGATGTTCTAATGAACCACCCTTCCAAATCGTCATGCCTTTATGTAGTTCCCTCATCCTGGATGTAGGCTGGCCCTGTGACTCACATTTGACCAATAGAATACACCAGAAAGATTCTGCATGACTGCTGAGGCTAGGTCATAAGAAATCATCAGCTTCTACCTGAGTCTCTTGGGATTTTTACACTGAGGGAAGCTGGCTACTGTGTAAGAAGTCCAACTGTTTTCAGAATGCCATATTAGGGAGAGAAACACCTGGAAGCCAGCCCACAGTATCCCAACAATCCCAGACAAGTAAATGAAGAAGCCATCTTAGACAACCAACCCAATCAAGCCTTCAGATAATTCCAGCAACAACAATTACCTTATTACAACTGTATGAATGACCCATGTGAGAACTCTGTAGCTAACCCCAGCCAACCCGCAGAATGATGAATCACTAAGATTGGGGATAGTTTTGTATAACAGTAATTGACAACCAAAATGAATGGTTTTGGATACAATTAGACATCTGCTATCAGAAAGGCTTTATTTTTCAAAGGCAATCAAAATTTCAGCTAACTGGGGTCTAACCAAGAGAGTCAATTGCTTTCTCAAAATCCCAAATACGTGATGTATTTATAGCTTTGCTCTTTTATTTTAGAATAATGTTTGTACATCCCCCACCCCAAAGACCTGTAAAATTCTGAATCGTTCTAATTTTGTTACTGGAATTTTATATTGTCAGAATTTTATCATTTTTCCAATAACTTTTTATTACTAGAAATTTCTAGTAAAATATCATTACCAACAGTACCAAGAGAAAACTGTGGCATCGCTATATTCCTCTGTCAGCCACCAACAGGCTAACTGGTTTTCTTTTAAGTTGAATTAATCTTATTAGATCATTCACTATCCAAATAAAGAACTGTGGAGCAGCTACTTGGAAGCACTTGGGCTACCATAGTAAATAGAGTGTGGTTTCTGACCTCAAGCGTTACACTCTTGAGGGGTAAAAGAGATGTCAGAGAAGTAAATCAATTTTATAAAACAACGTGAAAAGGCCTCTGATAAGGAGGTAAACTTAGGGTATCTCAGCACAAAAAAAGAAGCAGCTAATCTGAGTGGCATTGGAAGTGGTCTAGCATTTAAATCATCTTCAAGGGTATAACACCAGGGATGAAGCTTCAATGACAGATAAACATAACTTGGGAAATTTCAAGCAAAAGTAGCAGCAAGCCCAAAAGCACCGAGGCGTGAAATAGCAATGTATGTTACAACAACGACTCATTATTTCAAAATAGGGAAATAAGTCTGCAATTAAACATACAAAGATGACTAATTATCCATTCTCCTCTTCCGCCACTGCCAGATTTCTTAGAGCATGTGTTTCATCTTTCACGGAATGACAGAAAGAACAGTTTCTTGAAGGTGCCTGAAAGCAGCGGCCACTGGGAGCCTTTGTGAGCGAAGCAGACTCTGTCAGGACCACACATGTCTGGACACTGAATAACGTGCTACGCCTAACTGACTACAAGTAATCTGAGCAAATAACAGATAATCAAAATCAATTTCTCTCTAAACAGGCTAGCAAATTCTCAGAGAGTAAGTAAATTTGACTCATGGTTTAATAGGCTGTGTTTGTCCAATCTCCCATAGCAATAATGTTAAGAATATTCATAACATTCAACTATAGAACTACAAACTGGTTACCATTAGGGTCAATTCCAACCCTGATGCATAAACTTTCTTTTCTGTTATATCTTGACCAGCATTGTATTGTATTGATCCTGCAGGAGTTGATATTTACAACCAATCAATACTTGGTACTTTTGTTAAAAGAACACAAACTAATATGAATCATCGAAAATAGCTTAAGTTTTCTGTTAAATCCAACTTCCTCCTCCACTAAAACCCTTCAACAGAACAACCAATAAATCAAACCACAAGATAACCTGAGCTCACCTCCTGTTTCTGGTTGAAATGCTTAATTAGAATGACCTAAATAAAGAAGCAGAAGAAAAAAATCTGTACCATCCAAAAACTGCCCTTAAGCCAACAGCTAAATTATTCAGAATCAGCTATATTCATTAAAAAATGAAAACCACAACACTTCAACAGAACAACTTCAAACCAAAGTTACCAAACTTGCACAAACCTGTTGTGAGACCTGAAATAAAATGAAACTGGAAACATCTCTAAATTTTATTTAATTTCTCTGAAAAAAAAATCAATCAACTCAATAAACATTGCCTTTACTTTCCTTATACCTTGCTAACTTGCATATATTAACCTAAAGTTGTAAGAACAAAATAAGGCAAACTCATAGTAGTTCACATGCAATTAACACAATATCTTTAATCATATTTTCTAGAATTTTACCTGCCCATAATTATGCTTTTTGAATTACCAATACATATTTAGGGTAAGAGGAAGCAGTGGAAATGTTATATCATCTAAGTTCAAGGAAAATTTTCTTTGGCAATTTCCATCTGGCACATTGCATTTGACAGTGCCAATCCCACTGTCTTGCATGATGTAATGCATCATGACGGGTGTAATTCAGGCAGATCACCTAAAGGAGCACTCTGCTGAGAACACCCCATGGGAAGTAACTTTTTTCATAAGTAACGAATGTATTATAAATATACGTTATATTTCATTTTCCTTGATATGACATAGCTGGGAGCTATGAGATGCAAAGCATTTTTGTCAAATTATTTTATTTTTTGTTATTTGACTAGCAAGTATTATGTCAAAAGAAATATTCTAATAACTTTGTTCTATCTCTACAGGTAAAATAAAGTGAAGTTCAGGTTAGATGTGGAATGTGGCGTGGAGGGGCAATGATTAGAAAAATAGCACATGTTTGGAATATTTTATAATTCTTTTTAACTCCTCAGAGAGAGTCTATACAGTACCTCAGTTGATTGGAATTAATAACCAAATTGTATGCCGCTACGACCCAAATTCATCAGGTAATTCTCTAGCTCTGCTATTTATTAATTGTGTTAGTTATCTATTTCTGCGTAACAAATTAACCCAAAATGTTAGTGGCTTAAAGCATTTTTTATCTCACCATTTCTCTGGGTCACGTTTCTGGGCACAGCCTACCTAGGTCCTCTAACTCTGTGCATCTCTCAAGGCTTTAACGATACATGTCAAGACTCAACTAGGCAGGATCCACTTCTAAGTTCTTTTCTGTGGTTGTTGGCAGGATTCCAATCCTATCCTGTTGTGGGACTCAGGCCTCATTTTCTCAGGGGTTGCTGGCTGGAGGTCTTCCTCAGTTCTTTGCCACATGCACCACTCCCTTGGGCGTCTCACCACATGGCAGCAAGCAGAACAAGAGAGAATGCCAGCAACCCAAACACAGAAGTGACATTCCATCATTGTTGCTGTTTCCTACTCATTGGAGGAAATTCACTAGGTCCAGCCACACTCGAGGGGAGAAGGTTACACCAGAGAATATCAGGATGTGGGGTACATCGACAGCCACGTCAGAAGCTGCCCACCACGTTCACTCACACCTTTGTTATAAAAATGAATTGGCCAAATAACACTTTTATCTCTGTAATTAACATGTATTAAATCATGATCCCTGGCCAGAAAGAGTCACACTAAAAAAAAAAAGAAAGAAAATGATTTGTTTTACGGTAAAGCCAATTGACATAATCAGCAAAGAGTCTAAATTAATGTTAAAGAAGAAAAAAAGTTAGCAGTTGGTAACATAAAATAAATATCGCTTTCCTAGGAGTATCCTTCTCTGCTCTTCTACTTCAATAATTCATGTCACGTTTCTTACTTTCCTTGGCAAAATGATGTCAAAATTAACATTCAGGGCTGAGAGAATTGTTGACCTTTCAGAATTTAATGGTTATCAGTCACACGCTGAATACTGAAATGGGCAGCACCAAAGTCAAAAGTTCAGACTGACAAGCAACTATCTCCATTTATAACTGATAAATTAGAATTTACCTCTACTAATTTCACATAATATAAAATTAAATAATATATAGATATAACACTAATATACTCATGTAATAATAATCAACTAATATTGAGTTCTTACTATGAGTCAAGCAGTGTTCTATAACAGTTAACTACTTAATATATGTATTTACATGCAAACTTTTTACCGTGTGGACATCTATATGTAAATTCCAGAAACCCCTATTAATTGATGGCTATTAATATTATGGATGTATTTGTAGTTCCAATTTGCAATTAAATGAAAACTACTCAACTTTTTCAAAGCTCAAGATTTCTGCCATTCCCCTTTGATTGACAGAGGCCCACTAAGTAATAAAAGATGTTGAGAAAATTACAGAAAAGGTAAAAATGACTTTGCTTACTTTTTACCCAACTGGATTGCTTTGCACACATTTTGAATTTGCTTATTTGAAATGAATAAAATAGCATGCTTGGAGAGTTGGTTATTTTATTTCTGCTCAAGGAAATTACTTTTAAATTCACAAAATTGCTTTCTGAACCCTGAGTTTATTTGTTTTTGCTTTCCTATCAATACAAAAGCACATTCTTACAGAATGAGTGAATGCTTTTCATTTGATTTTTCCAGGGCAAAATTTATATTGATATTATCTGAAAGATACACTTAAGTGCATTGTAATTTTTTCTGCAAAACTAAAAAAGTAAAATAAATGCTATATCATCGGCTCTAAATGTTGACTGAATGCCCACAACGCTTAAAGTACTATACTAATGCAAAAATGTGCTTTATGTTGTTTAAAGTTTTGCACTTTGATAAAAACTTTAGTGGTAATAGATTCAGGTGGTGTTGTTTTTTTAATAGCAGAGATATAAGAAAAACAAAGTTGGCTTCTTGTACGCTGCTGGAATTTCTAATAGGCAAGCTCAAAAAGGTACATCTTACCTTTTCCCTCAAAGATTGACCAGCTAGTGAGTTGTTAGTCAAGCATCGCATCACTCTCCCGCCAATCATCAGCTGTATTCTACATATATATGGGTGTGTGTGTTTGTGTGTGTGTTTGTGTGAATATACATACACACACACAAAGGTTACTCTGAGCACCATATATGTTTATATAACAGACAACTGCTACCACTACTCTCTCTTTGGCAAAATACATATCATATATGTATATATGCACACACATATACATATTTATATATATATTTATATATATGTGCGTGTATATGTGGCAAAATACATATCATAAATATGTTTAAAACAAAAATCTATATTATATATAAATATTTATATATAAATATATTTTTTATTTTTATATATAAATATATATTTATATCTATATGTCTATATATAGAATGTAGATATTTATATATATTTGTTTTAAACATTTCTAATCATTTTCAGATTACAGAAATATTAAATTCTTACTCAGTAAGGGGATAATTCTAGTTTTTCTCTGCTCCTCTCCATGAAACACTGGGAGCTACACTTTAACAGATGCGACAGTTTATTTGTTGTTGAAGGGCACTCTCCATTGGAGGGAAAAAGCAGAAAAGAACATTTTGGAGAATGAAGAGAAACAATTCTATAGAGACGTCAAAGATGTTAGTAAGAATGCAGAATGAAGAAAATAAAAGAAACAGCTTTCCAAATCTGGTAAATCTTAGTGAAGAAATATTTTACTTACAGTATCTGTGATAATGAGTTAAATTAGAGATGAAAGAAGTTAGCCTCTCTGGGCTCTGATTTACCATTTAGTATCAATGAAAACATGTCATCAATTTTTTAAAAAAGGATAAACCAACTATTGAGTTCGTTCACAAATTAACATCATTAGAAATCAGAACCAATTATCTACAAACTAGATGATTTCAAAATAACATAACTTCAGTGAAAAACTCAATAGTCATTTAAAATATCATCTTTACTGTTATTAATTATTCTTATAATATGCATTCATATTTTTTCAATATATTTTTCTGTTCCTTCTATAGAATTTATGTTTCCAATGACTAGGGAAGGGTGCATCCCTACTCTTTATAGCTATAGACAAAATCCTCTTGGGATTGATCCAAATTCCTAATCTCTTAAGCCTCAATTTTCTGAGATATCTGAATCAAAAGGTGACCAATACTGAATTCTGTTAACAAATCTTCAGCAGTTCTAAAGCCCTTCCCTAAATATTAAGATTTATAGAGAAAGAAAACTTTTCCATTAACAACTGTAAAACTGTATAAACAAGCAGTAAACAAATGTTGATTTTACCTTGAGGGTACTTTGTCACCTTTCTGTAAGGCAACACACACACAAAATTAACCAGATAAAACATTCCTCTATTTTATGGAGTCGACATCATATCCCTGCTTTTATCTACCTATAGCCAATAATTGGAGAATAATAACAATACCTTACATTTGTTTGACAATTTGTAGTTTCATATAAATATCTCCTTTGATCTTTACAAATTTATTTAAAAATTACATGTACCTTAATATTTACAGTTCCTCTTCCTCCATTAAAGTCTATAAAATAGAAATGTCACTATATATTTTAAAGCATATACATTTTCTTTTTAGTTGAGCATGTATTTCCTACTTAGCAGTCTTTTGATATCGACAGTTAAAGTTTGAAAAAGATCATTTTAAACCTAAGCAATTTTTTTCATTGTTAATATAAAAGTCTTCCTTCTTCCAACTGAAGATATAAATTGCTTCGAGGAGCTTAAAAGTATTCCTATTTTTATGACCATATGTCTAATGAAGGTAAAAAACTTGTGCCAGAAAATGCTTACTTTTATTTTTAATGATCAATTCCAAAAATTTTCCACATTTAGTTTTTTATTTTCCTCATTTGCAATTTGCAATTGATTTCCCATCTGATTTACTCTTCCGAGATTATAATAAGAATCCTCGTCAGCTCATAATTCAACTTTAGAATTGTTTTATTTGTTGTTAATTCACAGTTTTGTGGGAGATAAGCAGAAATTCCTTGTTCTTTAGTTTTTACGAATGTGACAATCCCTAAAGTGACAACAACCTGTCTTTTATAACCTTGTCTCTGCAACCAGACTGTGGGTTTCAATTAGGTCCCATTTCTTATAAAAATCCCCAGGTGATTAACGTGTTGGAGATCCCCAGCACTCCCCAAAGTTCAGCCATTTGCTAGGTGTGATCACAGGGCTAAGCATGTAGTCATATTCATAACCAAGATTCATTGCAGCAAAAAGGACAGAAAATAAAATCAACAAAGGAAAAAGGTACCTTGGGCAAGACCCAGAAGGAGGCAAGTACGAGCTCCCAGGAGTCTTTGCCGAGCAAAGTCACACAGGACACACTTAATTCCTTCAAGGTGAACTGTGACAACAGTTGTGAAGTCCCACCTTCTAGGGAAGCTCGTTAGATATTCACTGCCCAAGGATTTTATCAAGGAATAATCACGCAGGCACCCTCTGCCTAGTTCCTACCGTGTTTCCAAGTTCCCAGGAGGAAAACAGGGGTTCTGCATACACCACATTTTTATACCAACAGAATGGACAGAATGAGTACCTCTTGTCAGTTAGACTATAAGGAAACCTCCTGAAATTCAAGTCCTCAGATGTCAGCCAAGAGCCAACTTTGCAAGCCGGCCTTTCTAAGGATACGAGTATGAAGTGTGCTATGTTTCCTCTTTTCTACACGCTAGTTTGTGAAGCTCCCCTCTTGAGTGCATTCCCCTCCTTTCAGTATTTCTACAAAGGTTGGTGAGCAGCACAGTATGACATAGTTCTTATAAGCAGTGTCCTAGGTAGCTTACTCACTGTGGGAGTAGAGATAACTACAAATGGTCATGAAAGAACTTTTTAGAGCAACAGAAAGTTTGTAAAACTTGATTATGATCATGGTGGCACAACATACAAATTAGCTAAAAATAATTGAGCCACACACCTCCAGCAGGTGAATTATGTGGTATATGGACTGTACCTCACTAAAATTGTTTAAGAGAAGATCCTGTGATCCTAAAGTCAGGGCTTCTCAAAGGAGGGCTTACAAACACCCAGGGCATGGGCTGAAGACAAGAGCCGCTGTGGGACATTTATCTCACTCACTGGTAACTTAATGCATTCATGTTAAACATCGCTGTTTCATGAAAACAAACGTGCATGCTGGAGAATGTGGTAAGAAGTGAAAACAACTCTAATGAGAACAAATTAGATATTTATTCAGAGCTTGCTTTGGATACGCCCTTGATGCGGGCAAGAGAGTCCACCCACACCATTTGAATTTGGCAGAGAGTCAAAGGCAGATAGTGGAGTGGGGAAGTTGTGTAATGGAAGAAGAGAAGGCGTCAGGTACACTCTGATTAAAGGAGGTCTTTGCCATGGAGAAATTGGAGGCAGCTTACCTAGAAACAGCCTCTTACGTGAGTGATCTGAAGAGTTGGAAGTTGAGGCAAAAAGAGAGAAGTTAGCAGTCATTGACCAAATCCTCACACTGCTGGGCCATTTGTTGCAAAGGTTGTGGTTTGGCTCCCTAGACTAGTAAGCATTTTTGCTAAAAAAGTTGTGGTTTGGCTTAGTGGACTGGTTGCTAAAATAGTTGGGGTTTGGTCTCTGAGCTTCTTAGGTGTGTCAGAATTGTATTATCTGTTTCCATATTCAGTCTCTCAAAAGTAAAATGCAAACCCTGACAAGCAAAAAACAAACAAGCATTGCTACTAAGTCAGATGAGCCACACTTTGATCCTTCTCTCCTCCTCCTTTCCCGGAAGTCCCTCACACCCATGCAAATAGATCTCTCAACAGTCAGCTACACTCGTTTTACAGAAAATCTGAAATTGTTAAACTCAATTTGACATTTTTATTTCTCTCAAATTTGACTCATGGTTTTGATAAGAGAGACAATGAGTTATCCTCAGAGAAAGTCCTTCTCGGGCCCCAGTCTCTTAGGGTTCCTTCTTCTACCTAAGTCACCGAAAATAATGACTGGAATTACATTTGTATTTTGAGACTTCTCACATTTCAGGAACTTTAAATGATCCTGGATATCCTATTGCATATTACTCATAATAATGAAAATAAGAAGAGTGACCAGCAATTTTGCAAGCTTTCATTTATTTAACTCTTTGAGAAAATTATCATTATTAAGCCATTTTAGAAATAAGGAAAGTGAGATTTACCAAAGTTAAATTATTTATCCAAGGTCACAAGGTGTATAACCGATCAAGAATTTGACCCCAGATGTGTCTTACTACAGAGCCAGCTCTTTAACCAGAATATTGCTTTCCTAAAGGAGAAAGCAATGATATCACTGATTGGAGATATTTCTTCTCGATTCAAATATAGCAAAAATCCTCTCACCTCACTCTCGGTATGGTACGTGAATGCTCTCAAGTTCAGTATTTGACATTTTCTCCTCTTTGAGGCACACCCTTCACTTGGTAAAACACGTCTCAGGCAATTTTCCTCAGACTTTAAAGTAAAATTCCTGCTTAGGTCTTGCAATCCCTGTTAGTTGTATCAGTGGCTTGCAGTTTCTCAACCTTTACATATTCCTTTAGAAAAAGTATTGATTTCTAAAGATATAGATCGAATATTGCCATCTCTAATTTTATTGGATTGGTTATTTGGATTTCTGCATGTGCCATTGAAAGTAACAACCCAGGAAGTTTTCAGAAATTCTGGTTGTGAAGACAGGAGGTCTAGAAGCATTTTCCCTCTTGAACATTCTCATCTCTAAATCGCTCACTTCTGTGTACCTTCCACCTCCTCTCACCACTGTCCAGCTCAATCACACTGCCCCCATATTAAAAAAAAGGAAAGTGGGTCAGATTATTAAAGGGCTCCCTCTCCTGTCATCGTCCCATGTACTGTACCCCCAGACCTGGCCCGCCCAGCCCACACGTGCTGTTGGCACAGCTTGCTGGCACACCTAGTCTATGACAGTTTTAGCTTAAGGACATCACTCATGAAAGCATGTTATTCCAGAAGAGAACATGCACAGCTTTGGCCTACTAAGTTCTACCAACAGTACAGGTGTGGTATCCTTCTAACTATATTTCTATCATAAATCTCACTTTTCTACAGATTTCACAGAAAACTCTACTTTTAGGGTTACAGCGCTTCCAAGAAACCATTTGGTTTCACTTCAGTTAACTTATTCATCAGGCCCCACCATTTTCACCAGCCAGACTCCGTCTCTCCGAGCTGTGCCTCCTCCCTTTCACTCCAGCAGATAAAAGCCGGCTCGTTTGTGGGCACCATTCAGAGGGAGCTGAAGGATCCGATTATGACAGCATCCCGTGAGACAGAATCACCAGCCATCCTCTAAAGATGTTTCTTTTTTGCTATGCAGACTTTCTTTGGTTGAGATAAAAATAAACACAGAATAAGCACTGTTTCGCCTCGAAACTCTAAGGTGTTCTCAAAAGAATGTATCCTATGCAATTAGAAATTTTATATTTAAAAATCAATGCAATGATTTCCTGATCTCAGCTCTTTAGCACACAAAATCTTCAACCAGTGTGATGTCATTAGTAATGAGGAGTGGTGAAATAATTTTTATTGTAATAATTAGAATGTCAATCATCCAAATGATTTGCTTTCTTTTACAAATGAGAACAGATTCAGGGTTACCCTTTGAATAGTACCTCTCTCTCATTCACTCGCTTTCCTATCTGCTTTCTAAAATTGGAAGAAATAGTTGAAGTT
The DNA here is from genome assembly GCA_963573385.1 of Cacajao melanocephalus. Lineage (NCBI taxonomy): Eukaryota > Metazoa > Chordata > Mammalia > Primates > Pitheciidae > Cacajao > Cacajao melanocephalus. The sequence goes on from CAUYLG010070404.1 coordinate 58,110, forward strand.
GCAGGTAGAAGGAATCGGACATAACCTATCATTTCTTTTTCCTCTGCTACAACCCTTAGTGAGCCATCATTCATGATACATCAATAAAACTATAGCAATTACAAATGATTACCGTACTTTTGGTGCTAACTTTGTAGTTGTTTCCATTTTCATTTTAGTTTTACCCATGGGTAAATTTTAATAAGAGAGAAGGCATAGATTTTTTAAAAAGCATAAGAAATGCGTCTTTAACATGGGTTTTTAAATATCCTTTTTGTAAAAGAAAACTTTTCAGAATTTTGTAGAACTGTAATATACAAAGCAGATAAATACGGAACTGCTCTAATTCAGTCTTGGCCAGGAAACCAAGGCCCACCTGGCCTCTCACTGCTCCCGTCTTGTGACATCAGAGCCACAGCTACAGAAACCCAGGGCTCCACTGACCATCCTTTGAAAGCCAGTGATCTCCATTGACCTGATATAGGAGCAACTTGATGCCACCAACATTGATTGACAGTCCAGATGATATTAGTCATGATGCTCATTATGTGACAGGTTAAAAATCTACATATTCTTAATTAACAAAAATATTTATTTTATTTAAAAATAATACCTGATTGCTCATCTTAATATTACCTACAGATGGGTGATCAGGAATAAAATATCACCACTTTTAAAAATTATAATTTGACATTTTAAAATGTTACTTGCCATATTTCTTTATTCATATGAAAAATAATTGAATATTTAAATTACTGTTTTTATCACTCACCACTAAAAGCTTTTATATGTGCACACACATTTACATACACATACAAAATGTCTATAGCATTTGTTGCTTTATTTCTCCATAACTTTTCAGAAAATCAAAATCTGGACATGCCTATTTGAACGTGTTGTAACAGAAATAGAATATTTGAAATAAACAATTTCCATCATTTGAAGTTCTTTTTCTTAATCCACCCTATCTTTCTCATTTTTTTCTTGAAGGCCTAGATTCGATTGTTACCAAATGGCTTCAATGAGTTACCAAAATAGATGTTACATTTTAAGTAATTTATAAAATTAACCACATACCAAATGTATCAGGGAAGAAAACTTGTCATGGAAAGAAGTATTCTAAAACAGAATCTTTTGCATTAAGAAGTCAGCAGATTAGAAAAATAGCATTGAGTGCAGTATTCCCTATTAGTTTTCTAAGACCTTTTTTTTTTGTCAAACTCCACAGCCCAAAATGTGGAAACGATGTCGACATGCTTCTCAGTAAGCTTCTCTCCTTCTGTGGCACAGCTTTCCCACAACCTACTTCATACCACTCTCTGGGATGCATAAGCCATCCCCACAGAAAATAAAGATCCAGCCCTGCTATGCACTCCTCAATTTCATAATAGAACTGTTTCAATACATATAAAATAAGAGACAAGAGGAAGACAAATACTTCGTTCTTAGTTTTACCTTGCCTGGAAAGTGGGCAGCAGTAGCAATCATAAATTAGGAATAAAATTTTAAATGCAGAAGCTAATTCTGCAAAGGTATATCCAAATATTCTTTAAAGTTCTCTGTCTCAAACTAGGGTTTTGCTATCATCCTTTTTCCATATTCAGTTTTCAAATGGCCAAAGCCAGAACTATTTATAGCGTGAAGAAAAGACTTTGAGAAGTGCCTTACATTTTAACTTCCAAGTAATCTTTGTTGGAGTTTATCTCATTGATCCCAAGGGAAAATTTCACCTCAGAGGAAAGAAACTATGGTTAGACAATAAACACCTAAAAAGTGGATTCTGAATTTCCCTAGCAAAGTAACAATCAAATAGTAAGTACTTTACATATTTGTTTGTTTAATTAACTAGTTATAAGGATTTCACTCTCGCATTGGCTTCATGAAAATACATTGGATGAAAAAGTGGACACAAAACACTGAAGACTCAGCTTTTTTCCTCTTTCCTCTGAAACTCAAAGAAGCTTTTTTCTTCTTCCTTTTCCGAAAGATAAAACTTCTCCTTCATCCTTAGCATTACTGGAAAGATTCCTTTCTCTGCTTTATTCATTTCTCATTCTCTTTTTGCATTCTTGCAGTTCCATGTACATACAGATCACTAAACTCCACACATATACAGAGATAAATTTTAGATTAAAATGTAGACTGTTTGTCTTGCTCTAATATTGGACTGTTAGTATGTTCAATATTGTTCTTAAAATTATGTATTTAATTATATCCCAACTTATCCAAGAGGGGTTTGGCATTTCTCGCCCTTCTGAGTCCTTTGAGTGCCTAAATTAATTAATCACATCCAACACTTACCCAAGCGCTTTGGGATTTAAAAACATGAAGAATAGTGTCCCTGCCCTCCAGGAACTAAGAATCCAAGGGAATAAAGACACATGAATATGAATCACTCTGAACACACAGACTCTGACAACTGACATAGAGCTACAGATAAAACATTCACTGTGAGATTACTAGGAAGAAAATAATCATCCCACCATGATGTCAGCTAAAACACATGATCATTCTACCTCTATAACCCTAAAGGCATTTGTCAATACTGATTCATCTCAACTTTCCACATCTACAGAAGAATATGAATGTTTATTTTTATGAGGATGTTTTGAAATTATCAAGATGTTAAATTATTTAATTTTATTCCTTAAAGTTAGAAAATATGTAATATGGTTTTCCAGATTTTTATATAATTAGGTTGAGATCACATGGCATTTTAGCTCAATCTTTACCTTTCAGGTGTTCAAAAATGTCATTTAACCAGAATGTCTAATTCTTCTAGGACTTAGAATAAGCTGAGTGTGACTGTGAAGTCTCATTCCTTCACTTTATGCTTTAATTATTTTCAACATCGTATCTTTAAATAAGAATTCTCAATGGAATTATACACATTGATTAATACAATTCTGGTATATGTTAGGCACTCAGTTTTCCTATGTGTTACATAATTGTAAGTATCACAATAAGTATTCATTGCTTGGGCAAAGTTCAGTGCAATTTAGATAATATTTGAAGGACATTCAATATATCTCACTTCTAAAGTACCAAAAATGAAACAACCTAAAGACTCATCAATAGGGGAATAATTGAATAAATTATACCACATAAACACAAAATACAGTGCTTCCTTTAAAGAAACAGACAAAATATATAAAACAATCATGTTCAATACATTGTATATCAGGCAATGAAAGACAGTGATCCTGAAGGACAAGTAACAAATGAGGTGAGCTCTATGACCTCACTACCTAAAGGACATTTCCAGGTCGTGGTTTAGAATTCAGGGACCCAGACGGAGCTCACTAATGCCCCTGATTTAAGACAGAGTTGGGAGCACAGGAATCTAATACAGCTAGAAGAGTACCACAAAGGGGAGAGACGAATAGAAAGAGAGCTCTGAAGATCTATGATAATACATCTCACTCAAGTCTTCAGCTGAGTACTCGCCAGTATTGACATAATTATCTGCATGGAAAATCCAATGGACTCTTTTAAAAGTTACAAGAACTAATAGATTGGTTTAGCAGGTTTACAGGCTCAGTACACAAGATCAACACACAAGAATCAAATGTATTTCTATATACTAGCAACAAACAATTAGAATGAAATTTATAATAGAAAAAAAATACCATCGTACACCATGACCAAGTCAAATTTACTCCACGCATGCAAGGCTGGTTCAACATTCAAAAATCAATTAACATAACCTATCTGGTCAGTCTCAGTGGCTCATGCCTATAATCTCAGCACTTTGGGAGGCTAAGGGCAGAGAATCACTTGAGTCCAGGAGTTTGAGACCAGCATGAGCAACATAGTAAGACCTTGTCTCCAAGAAAAAGAAAAATTAGATGGACATGGTGGCACAGGCCTGTGGTCCCAGCTACTCAGGAGGCTAAGGTAGGAAGATCACTCGACCCCAGGAGGTTGACATTGCAGTGAGCCATGATCATGTCACTCCACTCAGGGCTGGATGACAGAGTAAGACCTTATCTCAGATAATAATAATAAATCTATCACATCAGCAGGCTGAAAGAGAAAAATCAATGATCATACCAATAAATGCAGAAAAAACATTTCACAAAGTTGAACACCCATTTATGATTAAAAACTCCATGCAAACTTTATCATCTTGATTTTTTTAAAAATCTGCAAAAAAGCCTACAGCTAATATTACACTTAGTGGTGAGAACTAGAAGCTTGCCCACTAAGATCAGAAAAAAAAGTGAGCCTGTCCCCTCTCACTGCTCCTTTTCAACATTGTACTGGAAGACTTGGCTAATACAAGCCAGCTGCATAAATTTGCATAAGTACTTAAAAGGCAAATGTTAATAACCAAGACAATGGAGAAAATGTCTCCAGGGCATGTCAGAGATCTTCATAGAAGCCTCTCCCATCACAGGCCCAGAGGCCTAGAAGTGAAAAATGGTTTCACGGGCTCAGCCTAGGGCCCCCGCTGCTCTTCCATGCAGTCTCAGGACTTGGTGCCCTGCATCCCAGCAGCTCCAGCCCAGCGGTGGCTAAGAGGGTCCAAGGTTGGCTTGTTGCTTCAGAGGGTGTGTGGAAGTACGGTACTCCCTCCATTCCCTCTCTCTCTCTCTCTTTTGTTCCACCATCGTGAAGACGTGCATGCTTCCCCTTTGCCTTCTGTCATGATTGTAAGTTTCCTGAGGCCTCTAGTCATGCTTCCTATTAAGCCTACAAAACTGTGAATTAATTAAACCTCTTTTTAAAAATTACCCAGGCTTAGGTAGTTCTTTATGGCAGAGGGAGAACCGACAAATGCAATAGCCAAAACAACCTTAAGCAAAATGAACAAAAATGGCAGCTTCACACTTTCTGACTTCAAACATATTATGAAGTTATTGTAACCAAAGAAGCATGGTGCTGGCACAAAAACAGACACATAGACCAATGGAACAGGATAGAAAACCCGGAAATAAACCCAGATGATCAGCTGCCAGCACAGCTAGAGAAAAGCAGGCCAAAGAAAGACAGACTTCCGGCCTTCATCCTTCTCCCATGCTGCGTTTATGGTCAATTGATGTTTTTACAAAGATGTGAAGAACACACAATGGAGAAAGAACAGTCTCTTCAATAAATAGTGCTGGGAAAACAGAATGTTCACATGTAGAAAAGTGAACTTAGACTCTTAATTTACACAGTATACAAAATTCAAGTCAAAGTGGGTTAAAGACTTAAAGATAACACTTGAAGCTATAAAAGTCTTAGAAGAAAACACAGGGGGAAAGGTCGACTGTACTGGTCTGCGTCATGATTTTTTGGATATGATCCCAAAAGCATAGTCAATAAAAGCAAAAAGAGACACATGAGCTGGAATCAAACTAAAAGGATTATGCACAGCAAGCAAAACAATTAGCAAAGTGAAAAGACAACCCATAGAATAAAAGAAAATATTTGCACACCATACATCTCATAAGGGATTAATATCCAAAATATACAAGGAACCAAAAGAATTTAACAGCAAGAAAACAAATAACAAAATTTAAAAATGAGCAATAGACTTAAAAAGACATTTCTTAAAAGAAGACATACAAATGGCCAATAAGTATATGAAAAAATGCTCAGCATAACTAATTATTAGGAAAATGCAAATTAAAACCACAATGAGATATTACCTCACACCTGTTAGAATGATTAACAGAGACTGTTTAAAGAGAATTTATTAACATAGACTGATTAATAGAGAATTGTTAACAGAGACTGCAGGTTGGGAAAGAAGGGAATGGTTAGTCAAATGATATAAAGTTTCAGAAAGACAGGAGGAATAGCTTTTCAGATCTATTCCACAGCAAGGTGGCCATAGTCAATAATAATATATTATGCATTTAAAAATAAGAGAAAAATTCAAATGTCTCACCAAAAAAATGATAGGTATGCAAGGTGCTAGATATGTTAATTAGCTTAATCATGCCACATTGTATACATACAACAAATATATATATATACACACTTTTCTTTTGAAGTGTCTCACTCTGTTGCCCAGGCTGGAGTGTAGTGGCATGAGCTCAGCTCACTGCAACTTCTGCCTCCTAAGTTCAAGTGATTCTCCTGCCTTCGCCTCCCAAGTAGCTTGGACTACAGGCATGCACCACCACATCTGGCTAATTTTTGTATTTTTAGTAGACACAATAATGTTTCCTTTAAACTGGAAGTTAATATTGCCACCTGGCCACTTTGGGCTCCTTCTACCACTAAGTCAACAGGCTAAGAAAGGAGTTACAGTGTTGCCTGGGGTGACTGACCCAGACTATCAAGATGAAATCAGTCTACTGCTCCACAACAGAGGTGAGGAAGAGTATGCGTGGAATACAGGGGATCCCTTGTGGCATCTCTTAGTGTAACCACGCCCTGTGATTAAGGTCAATGAAAAACTATAACCCAATCCAGGCAGCACTACAAATGGTCCAGGCCCTTCAGGAATGAACATTTGAGTTATTCCACCAGGTAAAAAAATCACAGCCTGCTGAGGCCCTTGCTGAAGGCAAACGGAATACAGAATGGATAGTCGAAGAAGGTAGTCATCAATACCAGCTACGACCATGTGACAAGTTGCAGAAATGAGGTCTGTAATTGTCATGAGTTTTCCTCCTTATTTTGTTAAGAAAGCGCATGCTTGTGCATGTATACACTTGTATTCAGAAAATGTCTTCATTTTATTTCCTTTATTTTTCCTTGATCATGTAACATAAGATTTATTGACTTCATTTCAGCATTTAAGTGTTGTTACCTTTACGTGAGAGCATTTAGGTTAAGGATTAGTGCATTTCCGGGTGTACAAAGGATAGCTATATTAGGTTAGGCATAATTATGACCTTACTATTGTCTTTATTTGAAGATTATGTATGATTTCAGGAGATTTCTATGGGTTCAAGTAGACAAGGGGTGGGCTTGTGATGGTTAAGATTGAGTGTCAACTTGATTAGACCAGGTGTGTCAGTGAGGGTGTTGACAAAGGAGATTAGCATTTGAGTCAGCAGACTGGGAGAGGCAGACCCACCCTCAATCTGGGTGGACACGGTCTAATTAGCTGCCAGCACAGCTAGAAAAAAGCAAGCCAATGAAGTTGGAAAGAGCAGCCTTGCTGAGTCTTCTGGCCTTCATGTTCCTCTCATACTGGTTGCTTCCTGCCCTCAAACATCGTGTGCTAAAAAGAAATGAGCTGTCAAGCCATGAAAACGCGTAGAAGCATCTCAAATGCATATTACTAAGTGAAAGCAGCTAACCGGAAAAGGCTACATAATGTTCACTTCCAATGATATGCCATTCTGGAAAAAGCAAAACCATGCAGACAGTAAAAAGAGCAATGATGGTTGCTGGGGAGTACAGAAGAGAAATGGATAAATAGGCAGAGCATAGAGGACTTTTAGGGCAGTGAAACTACTCTTCATGATACAAGCATGGTGGCTATATGTCATTATATATATTTTAAAACCTCATAAGGGTGAATTCTAGTGTAACTATAACCTTGGGTGATAATGATGTGTCATTGTAGTCTCATCGGTCGTTAACAAATGTGCCTCTGTGGTGTGGGGTGCTGACAGGTGGGAGACGTTGTATGTATGCGGAGGGAGGGCTTGCATCAGAACTCTGTACTTTTCTGCTCTATTTTACTATAAACTGAAAATGGTTCTGAAAAATGAAGCATATTTTTTAAAGCATCAATAAATATAAAATGTAGAAGAATAAACCAACCTGCCAAAACATGAAAAACACCCGTACACTTAAAACTACAAAACACTGCTGAGAAAAATTGAAGAATACCTAAGTAAATGGAGAGATATAACATCATGAGGCAGAACACTCATTATCACTAGGGTTTCAGTCTCCCCAGTTTGATTTGTGGATTATGAAAATCACAACAAAAACCCCAACTTACTTTTGTTTAGTCACTGACAAACTGGTTCCAGAATTCATATGAAGATGCAAAGAACTTAGAATAGCCTCAGTAACTTTTTTAGAAGATTAACATTATGTATTTTAAGACCTATTATAAAGCTACAGTAATCAGGACAGTGTGTTGTTGGCAGAAAGAGACAAATTAATCAATAAAACAGATAATCAAATCCAGAAATAGATCCAAACATATATGGAAAACTGATTTTTGGCAAAGATGCAAGGCAATCAGTGAAAAAAAGGATAGTCTTTTTCAGTAAATGGTGCTGGAACAACTGAATATCTATTTGGAAAAATAAAAATGTTTTTTAAAAACTCAGATCCATATCTTACACCATATTAAAAATATTAACTCAAATGTATCATGAATCTAAACATAGAACCTAAACCTATAAAATTTATAGAAGATATAAAGAGAATGTCTCTGTGATTTTGGCTTAGGACAAACTTTCTTATATACACAAAAAGCACAATCCCTAAAAGAACAAACTGATAAATTTGATTCCCTCAAAATTACAAAGTTATGCTCTTTGAAGGACATGGTTAAGACAACAAAAAGTTACAAACAGGGCAAAACTATATGCAAATCATATGTCTGATAAAGTACTTTTGTATCCAGAATATATAAAGAACTCTTAAAACTCAATAATGAAAAAAAATAATCTTTTCAATGAGCAGAAGATTTGAATAGGCACTTAAAGAATTTATATGGATGAAAATTAGTTCATAAAAATATGCTGAATGTCATCAGTGATTAGGGAAATGCAAAATGGAACCACAGTGATATACCACTACACATCAATTAGAATGGCTAAAATTCTAAACAGACTACGCATAAAAATTCTTGGCAAGAACATGAAGAAACTAAACTCTCATAGACTGCTACGGGAATGTAAAATGCTACAACTTTGAAAAACAATATGGCAGTTTCTTAAAATATTAAGCCTACACATAGGTATCTACCCAAGAGAAATGAAAACATATGCCCTTCCAAAAGCCTGGACAGGAATATTCACAGTAGCTTTAGTTTCAATAGGTGACAACTGGAAACAACCCAAATGTCCATCAATAAGCAAATGGACAAAACCTGGAAGAAATGGATAAATTCCTGGACACTTGCCTCCTCCTTAGATTTCTTATAATTCTTTTAATTGCCTGTCCATTTAAGAAGATGACATAAATAGTTTGATTTGACATTCTGTGTATATGGGTAGGTTTTACCATAGTTGGAACTACTTAGGTTTTTCACTGTGAGCTTTAAGATTTTTCTCTTGGACTGTACGTTTTCTGCCTGGAGGGTATAATTCTGGCTGCCAATACTCTTAGAGCATTGCAGAAGAGGAGTATCATATCTCTGCTGTTCTGAGCATCATGTCTCAACGCTTCCCTTTTACCCTCTTCACAGATGACATATCCACCTCCAACCTACTAACAGGATGTAGGAGGGACTTTGCCGAGCTGATCCAAGCGGACAAGGGAATTTTTGATGTAGCTTCTTAAACAAACATGCCTGATCGTTTTGTTTCTAGTGCCAACTTTACATCAACTGCTCTGGATACCTGATGTAACTGCTTCTTAAGCTTATGGGAGATATGGAGAGAAGCAGGGAAGGTGTGTTTTCTGCTTTCTCTACTACCAGCCAAGTATTCAAAATGCTCATATCTGACAGGTTAAGTTCATTCATTCCTCTGCTTTCTTGCCTGCAGCATTTGATTTTTATAATCTTTTCTGCCATTCCTTTGTATTTTTGATACAAATAGGCTTCTTGCTATTGTTTTGGTCAGGTTTCTAGAGTTGTAGCAGAGGAAAATATGTTTTCTAAATATTCCATCTTAGGAAAATATCTTATTTTAACGTATCAATACTATATTTTCCCCAGATGCATACATTTACTTTTCTTCCTTTATCTCCCATACATTCAGACCTTTATGTTTAGTAAGCATGGATTTACAAACCTGAGAATCCTCTGAATCTTTAAACATTAATGTATAAGATAGAACTTAATTTTCAACTGCTATCTCCTCACAAACTATCCAGAAGAGGTCTTACACATTTCATCTTAATGACTACTTTACACCCAAAATAATTTTTATTGATAACAGTAATATGGTAATTCATTATGGTATGCTGTTACCCAAGTGCTAATTAAAAGGAAAGATAGTTGAAGGATAAAGGAGGGCTTGAAAACACATCACACAAAAGTTACTTCCTAATGTATTTCCTGTCTATCACACTTATTACTGCAGGGTGGGTTGACAGGTTAATTATGTACTAGGCAGGAGAGTAGGTACAGAGGATGTTACAATCTCAAAAGCAAACACTTATAATCATTTTATCTAAATATAAGACAAACTCACCTTGATGAAGGACTGCATTTAGTGGTTACATGTAAGGCAACCTCCTTACCGATAGATAGCAGATGGCACCCAGTTAAGTTGTACATAACAAAAACTAGTACATACATGCTGACCCTGCAGCAGCTGACTGTGACTCATATGTAGGGAGTGTGGATATTTGAAAATTTTTTCTTTAACCATGGAGAGTTCTGCTTCCTCCGTTTCCTTCTCAAGTCATAGTTTTAACAGCAGATCTCCTGCCTGGTATTTACAAATATATAGAAAAATACTATATTTATAGCTTACATTTGTTGTGAAATGGTGACAGTTTGTCACTAGGGAACGTTCTTTCACTAGGGAAAATTCTTACCCCATGAGGGAATCCTTTGCCAACATCCTGCTCTTGGCTCCAGTCCTCCCCTGTCCTGTCCTGTCCTGGAACCCATCATCTGGTGGCAAGAAGCTCATCTCCACCTGGGACAGTCCACTGAATCGTTCAGGAGTCCCATTAGAAAGTTCTTGTTGCAGTTTCATTTTGTTTTAGGTTGAGAACATACGTCCTCCTAACTGTTTTCCACTGGTAGTTGTTCTTGTTTTCTGGATTTGTACATCAACTCTCACCATCTTTTACAGGAAAGTTTTTCTCAACTTGGAATATAGTTGGTATATTAGTCTGTTCTGAGGCTGCTAATGAAGACATACCCAAAATTGGGTAATTTATAAAGGAAAGAGCTTTAATTGACTCATAGTTCAACATGGCTGGGGAGGCCTCATGTGCTTCTTTACATGGTGGCAGTAAGGAGGAAGTGCCAAGCAACAGGAGAAAAAGCCCCTTATGAAACCATCAGATCTCATGAGAACTCATTATCATGAGAATAGCAAGGAGGTAACCACCCCCATGATTCAATTACCCCCCACTAGGTCCCTCCTACGACATGTGAGGATTATGGGAACTACATTTCAAGGTAAAATTTGGGTGGGGACACAGTCAGACCATATTAGTTGATATATCTCTTGAAAGTTTTTATCTTTTATAACTCCTAGTCCATTTATGTCCTTATTCCTACTTGTCACTTTTCCCCAGAATCTTCTTTATGACAGTTGACCTTCTCTGGACAGTATGCCATGATATTCTAAATGAATAACTATAGCAATATAATATGCCAAAGGTATGACTACACAGATTAAAGTAAACCTATTAAACTTGTTATTGAGATTAGTATACTTTCCCTGGTGTACGCCAAGTTGCCAATAGCTTTCCACCGTATGAGTTTATAGGAAGCATGGACTCTTCCCTGCTTCCTCAACTCACCTATTGCTCCAAAGTAGACAAGACTTACATATTTCTAATCAAAATATTTTCAGATTTTAGAAAACTATAAGTCACATACTTCTTTGTAATATTTTCAATGTATTATCTCTTCCAATAATCTCATTTCTTCTCAAAATGCGTATATCTTTCCAGTGTGGAGATTGCACTTAGTGTTTTATTTTAACTCACCCTTCTCCACTCTATGGCACCCAGAATGTGATGAATGGCTAATAATACTTAATGCATTTTTATTTATTCATAAAATTAATATGTATGGAAAAAATTCAGTCTCAAGTACTGAGTTAAGCTCTACTGAGGCACATATTAGTACACAAAGTAGGATACCAATCTTTGGGGAAGGATAGAAATATAAACAAGTAGCTCTAACAGATGATAAATGCAGTAGAAGGTATATTGTAGATATAATGCGATGGCAGTGAGGTAGAATGATTTCCCCAACTTCTCAGGCTATTCTGAATGTGCTATATGCTTTTAGAGGCCAAAATCATACTGTGGGACCATGATGAATTGATGTGATGCTTTGATGATTTTTCCTGACGTGCCAGCTTATGGATGATAATGCCACTTTGATAAATCTACTGGTTTGTTTATATTGTTTTATTGGCATCATCAGACACTCAACTCAGAAAAATACTGATAAACTATGAAAAAAAGCCAATACAAATAATTTAGATTAATAATTTGATGAAAAAATAGAATAACATCATTACCTCTCTGAGAATCCTTGACCAAATCACAATTCTTTGCCTGTTTCAAAATATTTTCACATTTGCAATTCTATTTAATCCTCATAGTAACAGTGCAAAGTAGATAGAATAGAGATTTTGTCTCCAATGAGATGAGAAAACTGAGGAGATTGGACTTGTTTGGCCAAAGTGGTAGGACCAATGTGAAAAGGCCACATAGTCTTCTGAATTTCACCTTTTTGTTTCTCTTTTTCTTTTTTTGTCTTTTTGAGGTGGAGTTTGCTCTTTTGCCCAGGCTGGAGTAAAGCGGTGCAATCTCAGCTCACTGCAAGCTGTGCCCTGCCCCAGGTTCAAGCAATTCTCCTGCCTCAGCCTCCCCAGTAGCTGAGATTATAGGTGCCCACCACACGCCTGGCTATTTTGTATTTTTAGTAGAGACAGGCTTTCATCATATTAGCCAGGCTGCACTCAAGCTCCTGACCTCAGGTGATCCACCCACCTTGTTCTCTCAAAGTGCTGGTATTACAGGCATGATCCACTGTGCCCAGCCTCAGCTTTTTCATTCTACAAAAGGCTACACTGAAGCGCCAGCCATTTTCCTGTCTCTCTGCCTGGTGTGTATATTGGAGGAGAGAAAACTTGATGATGCTCAAAGGGGGTCATGCATAACTTGCAACTCTATTAAGGAATTCTCAGCACAGATCCCAAAAAGCAGAGGTGTAAGAGAAGATGCTAGGCCAATCTAATTTAGACCTTGCTTGTGAAAGCTAAGCCAGTGAAACCATGTGATGGATTCTTTTTAATATGGTATTATTGTCAGGGAATAGCTTCAATATGCACTATAAGCATTAAATGCTAAAAATAATAACAGTAATTATAGATTGTTCTGACACCAGAAGAACAGAATTATGCTTCTTAACTGCATTGCCTTTAGCCAATAAAAATGCAAAATCACTTTTCTGGAAACTGTTTTCTTCTGTGCTAGATTACCAAGAGATGGCAGCATTCCATCCATCATTCAGCAACTGTATATTCCTTGCTTGAGAACTAGGATTTCCTCTTTTCCCAATGAAGTGCTGAGAACACATAATAAAATTTAAAGTATGAATCTGTTTCATAATCACCCATTGTCACACAGTCATGCAGCTCCACATTGCCTGGATCTAAGTTTAGGTGCTGATGATACATAACTGTAAAGATTCAAATGACCCATTTAAAAATAATGCATAGCATAGAGTTGGTGGTAGTGTACAAATCTACTGAGGGACGATTTAAGGAAGAGAATGATGATATATGATTCCTTCTTGGATGCACCTAAAGGTTTCTATTTGCAAGTTTTCCTTTTCTGCAGATACTTGCTAACCCCAAGCAAAATGTTCTATATTAACAAAGTCAGGCCACTGTGTTATCCAGTTTGATATTTTGTTTGGAGTTTGGTGTTTATCGGGCAAGGAAACATTTTAGTAAATGTTACATTACAATCCACATTCTAGTCAATGAATGGAACCACAGACATGTCATCTTTTCTAGCAAGAGAAATTCTTGCTAGAAGGAATTCTTTGTTTGGAAAGATTCAGAAATTATATAAAGTTAAATATTTCAAAAGTTCATGCTTCCACTGCTCAGCTTGTCCTAAAATCTTTCTTGAGTTTTTTCATCGAGTTGTTATTTTATGACAGAGGCCAATGAAAAAATAATTTTGATACTTTATTATTACAAAATGAACACATTTAAAGTATATGGGTGTATTGCCAGTCTCTGTTTTTATTTTCTTTTGGTAACTATATAGTTTTACTGGCTTTCAATCGTCAAATATCACAGGTTTGTCATAGAGTTCACTTGTCAACCAATGACCTCTGAATGTGAAATACTTCAAACACAGTTTTGGAACGTGTAGATTCTCTAATATGTCTCATTGCTTTCTGTATTATTGGAGGCCATTGCAGCCTTACTTGATGAGATAATCATGAATCTGAATACCATTTGTGTTATTTATCTTCATCTCACCCAAAGGATGACCTATTTATCCCAGAGAGTTGAACGGAGGTACCAAAAGTCACACAGCAAGTTAGTAGTGGAGACAGCCAGGGCTAAGCGCTCGTGGTCTGACTGCCAAACCAGTGCATTTGCTACTGAATCATAATATGTAAACAATGTTCAGAAAATGACACGTTTGCTTTTTAAGGTGAGTCAGTCACAGTCCCTTTCAGGCATTCTAGTTACCAGAATTTGAGGTATTTGAATTTTTTTTTTTTTTTTTTTTTGAGCAAAGGAAGACGCAGTAGGAACTGATTGATCTCTGCAGGCAAGGGAAGGTGCTGGTGAGTTCTGGGCACACATGGGAAGGCACAGGTCCTCTATCAGAGACTGGAGGTTGAGTCCTCAGTGTTTCTTTGTGTGTCTGGAGGCAGGAACCTTTATCTGTTGCATAAGTCTCCTGTGCTCCTGTGTCTATTCACTTCTGAGAGAGATCTACCAAGTAGGACCTCAGCAGAATCTCCAATTGTTTTCTATAGATTGGGCATTTTGCCTAAGTCTAACTGAAAGCTTTGAAGGGACAAATATATTTTTCCCCCTTGGAGAGCCAAAGCTCTTATTGCTCCTCCCTTTGTTCAAAATATATTCTTTTAAATAATGGCTCAAGTACCTCCAAAGTTACACATAGACCAAGGCCTAAGAACAGACTTGCTGAAAGTGTTACAGATACTGCTGCAGTCAGAGGCTGGAAGGCCTTGAAGGATGGCTCCTCTCTGGCTGATAATCAGCTGAACTAAATCCCCCCTTCAGCTTCTTCCTTCAGGTCCACAGTGCCCCAGGTGGTGGACTCCCAGAGATGTGAGGTTTTTATTGGTGAGGCACAGTCTTATTTCTTTGGTTTCCATGGATGCCCCTTTAAAGTGGGTCCAGTGTCCTGGAATAAGCAGAAAAATCTTGAATAAGGAAATGCCTCAATGCCTCCTCCAAGGGTCTTTCTCCGGCACACCAGAAAGCACTCAGCTGGGCGCGGTGGCTCATGCCTGTAATCCCAGCACTTTAGGAGGCTGAGGCAGATGGATCATGAGGTCAAGAGATTGAGACCATCCTGGCCAACATAGTGAAACACCATCTCTACTAAAAAAAAATACAAAAATTAGCTGGGCATGGTGGCACGTGCCTATAGTCCCAGCTACTTGGGAAGCTGAGGCAGGAGAATTGCTTGAACCTGGGAGGCGGAGATTGCAGTGACCCGAGAGATCATGCCACTGCACTCCAGCCTGGGCCTGGCGACAGAGGGAGACTCTGTCTCAAAAAAAAAAAAAAGAAAAAAAGAAAGCCCTCATGGGGTCTGATTATCCAAAGTCCTGCATAAGAGGGCCAAGTTGCCCTTCTCTCAAGGTCCAAATTAGAAGAAGAAATAGGACCAATTCTTGATAATGATGACAGTCTTTTGTTATGTGTCAGATATGATTCTGAGTGCTTTTCCTATGTTAATATTTATTTTCTCCACTCATCCTGTGCAACTGCTACCTTTATTACCTCCATTTTGCAGAGGAAACTGAGTCTCAGAGAGACTAAACAAGTTCTTGAAGTCACACAGGTAGTAGGTGCTGAGACTGGAATTTGAACCCAGGGAGACTGACTCCAAGCTGTTTACTCTTAGCTACACTTAGTAAAGTGTAGTTAAGAGTATATTTATGTACTCTGTGAGTATATGAATAAGAGTATATTTAGGTACTGTCTCTGTGCCTATTTCCACCCCATCATGGCTAGCATTCTGTTTTTCTCTTTAGAAAGTCAAACCATAGCTAGTTGTGGTGTTACCTGTTTTTATCTGTACTTACAGGGAACACAACGGCAATCAGGGTGGGAGCCTGGGCAACAGGAAAGCTTATTCCTGGCTGGGAAGTATAGAGTTTCCCTGATAGGACCATAGATGGTGCTCAACCCTGAGGACAAGAGCCTCCTGGTTATGGTGTTCCTTCAGGTGGCTGCAGTTAATCTGCTGAGTGTATAAAGATGCCGCAGATCAGACCCAGGCACTGATGTGGAAAGGTGATCTGCCATGCTTTGCCCTCGAATGAAACAGATCTTATAGGCATTAATTTTTCAACAAGCCCTAGAGTCATTTTGGGCAGATTTTACCTGTTTGAATCCATCAGGTTTCTCTCTCTTTCCTTTACTGCTGGAAACAGAAATATGACTTGGATTTACACTTCTCTCAGAAAGCAAACTTTTCAGCCGTTGGTTTCCAAAGTACTTCCTATGGAAAAAGGGAGGAAGGAAGTAGCCTAGTGGAACCTTTCTTCCAAAGACTTTTCTACACCTCCCACCTTATTGAACAGATAAATTTCGATGGCAATATATTTCTAGCTTCTGCTTTAACCTCTCCACTTCAAGGTCTCTACTTGTAAATTTCCTCCATAAAACTAAGTTCTCTGAATACTTGTTCATAAATTCCTTAATTGAAGAAGCTTTCTGTGGTGAATTTTACACTGTCTCTGTTTCATCTGTTGATCTTGTTTGGAGATCCTCAGAAAGAACCAATGCCCCTGATCTTTCATTTAGCAACACAATTTATTCTAAAACGGGTAAAACAATTTGCAAGAGAAACTTTACTTCTGTACTAAGCTTCCAGAGAACTAGGAAATAATTTATTGTAAAAGTTTGATTAAAGTCTTAGGAACCCCTCCATTACTGAGTGTGGGTGAAACAACAGAACACAATGAATTTGTAGGAATAAAAAGTAGAAACCTCAGACTTGAACAAGAGTCAGAATAATTAAAGGCATTGGGGCAAATGGCCAGGCCATAAATATACTGCCTACCTTCCTTATTTCTAAGTCTTTGGATTCAGGATAGCTTTCACTCATGCTTCTTGCTATACATTGACATAGAGATAAAATTTAACATTTAAGTCAATCGAGTTTGTATCTAAAATATATTTACTTTCTTGGTTATTATAGGGATTTGGTTGTTAAGTTTTACTCTCTTAGCAGCATTATCCATAGGCTAGAGAAATGTATCCATTGTTAGTTTCCATTATCTTGTAGGTAACTATATTTACCCCTTCCTGAAAGAAGATGATGGTAGGACCTCTATTAGACCATATGCTTCATTATAACAAAAGAGTTGTATCGTTTATTGACTCAGTATGAAGCAAGAACAATACTAAGTGTTGTAACCATATTATCTCATTTAAATTGAAAAATAACACGATGAAGTATTTTTAGTTATCCTCATTTTACACATGATAAACCAAAGGTTTAGCAAGATGAAGAAATTTGCCTAAACTCATATTGCTAGTAAATGGTAGAGCAAAGATCAAATCTGAAACCTCTAACTATGAAAGTTGCACTAGAAACAATTGGCCTCTTTCAGTGTCTCCTTAGGGCTTTCATTTTGTCCCTTAGCTCAGACCCTCTGTGACTTATCCTTTATATTCTTGGGGCCTGAAACATAGAAGGTGCATGGGAGACAGTGTTGTTGACAGATGAGATTTGATGCCTTTTTCCTGATTTATCTGATGCGTAGCTATGAACAAAGTAGGTTTACAATACATTCTGCTCTTCTAATACATTCATTCTGCTCAGAATGAATGTATTTTACAATACATTCTGATCACCAAGATCTCATACCATATTTGTGCCCCTATATATTTTTTTGTGTAAACTATAAACTGCCTAGGAGTAGGATTTTTTTTTCTCAACTAAGTTCTTTGAACAGGAATAATCTTTATATATATATATATATAAAAGATATAGTAATACAGATTATGTATGTATATACAAATAATATAGTACAATATATTATATATATTATACATATGTTACTGATTTAATGGTGATGTTGACTCAATAGAAACATCAAAACAATGGAAACATCCAAAAAGAAGACATCAACATGGAGAATGAGGCTTGCCTTGCGATGTGTCACAAAAAGTCATCTGAGGCTGACCTGCTCAGTTAGAATGAGTCATCTGTCTATGCTTCCATTTCACCCTGCGCTTTGCCTCTCCCGGTATCCAGTACCTTTCTCAGTGTATTTCACAGTAATTGTGCCTATTCTATTTTCTGTCTTTCTTGCTGGACTGTGATCTCCAAAAAGGCAAGTGCCATTTGTCCATAGAACCCAGCACATGATCGCTCATTCCACATTTGAGGAATGACTGAACATACTTATCTGTGGTTGCCTACAACTTCAGATGCCAAATACTCTGCATGGTTATTTGGGCTGGATGAACTAAAGCACAATTGTGAGGCTCATTGATGGCAAACATGAGAAAGATTTTCAGAAATAGGTAAAAATATGCCAAGTGGCATTCTCAGTAACAACAAACAGAATGAACTTAGTCCTGTATGGAAAAATTTGAATGCTCATTCTTCTAATCAATTCTTAGAAGCCACAATTAGAAAACAGGCCAAAATTTCTATGATGATGACATAGAAATTATCCAAAGCCACAAAAACATGATGAAGACACAGTGTGACTGTGTTTTGAGGTCCCAAGTGAAGGTCACCATCTCCACAGGTAAGAGATGTAAACCGAGTTTCACAGAGACTCACAGCAGCATCATTTACTTGATTCCTGGAATAGAGCAATTCAGGGAAAAGCTGGAGGATGTTCTTTTGTTTTCAAGGTAACAGTAGATAAGGGTTTAATAGAGCTTTCTTCATCTATACACAATTCTAGTCAGGCTGCGAGTGGCTTTTCTCCTGTAACACAGATCCCTGCAGAAACTGACTGTCGGCTTAGAAATGGCAGCACCAGAAAAAAGCTGCTCCAGGCTGAATAATTATTTCGTGTCTGATCTCTAGGTCTAATACCTCCTGAGCGAAGCAAACCCTTTAGTAAAACAAATACCCACATTACGCCTATAGGAGCAAAGAGACAAACAGAAAGAGGCAGCCAATTCTGTTGCTGAGGCCGGCGCCAATGAGGATTGCCAGAGGGCATCTGCATGGCCAGCAACGAAGCCCGCCTCAGCTGCGAAGTGGGATACGCTGCTAGCTGCCTGTGCTGGCTCCTGCAAGGACGCCATTGTAGGGGATATTAGGACAGCTCAGCTGAGCTCAAGCGTAGACGTGATGTTTGCTAAATTGATTTCCATTTTTACTGACTGAAAGCTAGTCGCTAAAGGGAGAGTGATTTCTGGGTGCCATATGGGGACATGGATATTTTCTAATTTAGTGGCTTGAATATGATCTGTTCATCTTTGTATTAAGACATTTTATTATAATTATATATACTGCCCCCGGCTGAAACAAACAGAGCTATTTGTTGAAAGGTTAAATGAGGAGAGTTGATGACTTTACTCATCCTCGGGGAATCAAAAGAGATATGACACCCGCATTATTTCAATTATGTTCCAGGAAGCACAGCATGTCAGGGAAGAGCACGGTCTGCAGTGTTGATCAAAGAAGAGTGATAAACTCAAATCTCATTTACAGTCTTAGCATCGTGTCCTGACAGAGCTGGAAAGGCCTTCGACATCATTTAGTCAAAACCTTTCATTTTAGAAATCGAGGGCCTGGCAGAGGGAAATGACTGTACCAAGATCACACATCTACAGGCAGATTCAAGAATATTCCAGGTCTTTTGAAACCTCCTCTTGTGAGCGCTCCACTTAATACCCTTGCTTTGCCTCTTCCCTCCAGGTAGCTGTGGTTCATTTGTTGGATGTGACAATGATTAGGCTGATGGAAAAACTTTGTTTCTTTTCTAAGACACATATTTTAGAAAAGCTTTCAAAAATAAAAAAATATGCATATATATAATTTTCGAGAAAAAAGAACAGATACCCTACTACTTAAGAGGATGGGGTTGATATAGCATTGATGTAGTGCAAGCAATGAAAAATGTTTCACCTGTGCTACAGCTGAGTTTCCAAAGATCGTTTAGCCCTTGTTATGGTCTGACCAAAATTCATGTATGGAAATGTAATCTTCAGTGTAGTGCTGGAAGGTAGGTCCTGTGGAAGATGATTAGATCAAGAGTGACTTTTCCCTTATGAATAGAATTAATGCCCTTATAAAACAAGCCCAAGGGACTTAGCCCCTTCCACTGTGTGAGGACACAGCCAGAAGGCACCATCTTTGAAGCAGAGTGAGCCTGAAGTATTTTGTTACAGATACTTCTTATCTTGTTCTCTGGATTTCTGAGAAGCAGAAGAGATTTTAAACCCAAGTTCTTACATCTGTGTAACTACTCAGGTTAAATTCTTACAAACATATATGAAACTCTCTCCCCTCTCCCTCTTTCTCACACACACACACGCACACACACACACCACCAAATCAAATAAGAGGTGTCATTTGACAATTGCTAAAAAACGGATTCTCTAAATACTACAGAATTTAAGCAAATGGATACATTTCTTTCCCTTGGAAAGATTTCTTAGAAGTTGGTGGGACTTGAATTGGATGTTGAAAGATGAGAAAATTTAGATAATAAAAGAAGAAAGAGGGAACCATTTCAAGGGAGAGAACAAGACGTGGTTCTGAGCATGACAGATGAGTGATGGGGTGGTGCTGGGATTAGGAGAAGTGATTGGGGTTGGTTGCACTGGCCTCAGGGGCACATACACAGGCAGAAGTGTAGTATCTTTTCAGGGAAGCTTAGTAGATTGCAGCTATAGAGAAGACACACTAAGATAACACACTCAAAAGTTGAAACTAAATACTATGTGTAGGTACATTGAGGTGATGCTTACGGTTAGTTGTTGTCATGAATTAAAACAAACTAGATTTTATCTAAAATACAATAATTCTCTTTCATTGGTGACTTAGAGAGGGAGCTCTGTCTTCCCCAACTCCCACATCCATCTGGCCCCAACCTTGTTCTCCGCCAATCTAAATCAAATTTAAAGTAAGGAAAAACAATCTGTAATTAAAGTTGTCTATTTTTGCTAGTTATGTCTATCTCCTCAATGCTGCTTATGATGAAATCAAATGTTCCAATAACTGCTAATGGTAACAATTTAAATGAAAACTTTTTAGTTTTATTCAATAGGTTATTAGCAAATACTTTTTATTAAGTCTTATTCTGTGCCTGAAATTGGGCTGGTGCCCAAGACTTGGAGAACAATAACAAAATAAGCTCTCAGTTCTCAAGCAGCTTGGAATCAACTAGGGGAACCTAATGCTGGAAAATGTTCCAGATATGCATTTAGAGATCTGTGCAATGAAACTGGGCACATAGGAAGCATCGAATAAGTGTTTGGGGAATTGACAACCCCCCATCTTGTGCTCTAGGTCCCATTCCTTCTCGCCTTTTCGAGGACTTTGACTTTTCCTCTCCCCAACATACATAATGTTTCCTTTTCAATAGGATCATTCCCATTAGTAGGTAAACATGGTATCATCATTCCTATCTAAAAAATAGAGTAAGCAAAACCTCTTTCGACCCACGTCCCCCTTCAACTCTTGTCACTCCTCCTATGCCCTGCCCCTTTTATAAGGATGTCTGCTCCTTCACTGAACATCCGCACATGAATTTGTTCCAATGAGGCTTCTTCATCCAGTCCACACTACTTTATCAATACCACGACGGTAAGGAGCATTGGCGATCACTTTGCCACCGGTCCACAAGATACATCTCTCTTCTTCTTTTACTTTATTCCTCAATCACATTCAGCAAACTCCTGTCTTCTTGGAGCCGTGTTTTTCTCATGACATCATGGCACTGGGCACGCCTGGTTTTCCTCTTCATTCCTCGATGCTGGCTTCTCCCACTCTGCTCAGTCTGTCTTATCTCCTGCCTTTCTCTCTCTTTGCATTATCCCTCGGTGATATAACCCATGTCTTGGTTTTAATTACTATCTCTATGCCAGTGACTTTCAAACTGTATCTCTCCTTCTTATTATTCCCCAACAACCAAGTGTGAATATTCTTTCAGCTGAATGTCATGTAGGTGTTTCAACCTTACCAGGGCAGGCATAATTTTCTCCATTTCTCAGCCCAGTTTTGCTCCTACGTCAATTCTCTACATCTCTGTTTTTGGCATTACCATATACCTAGTTTTCCAAGCCAAAGCTCAAAATTTTTACTTGGTTCTTCTTTCTTCCTCAATTCTTACATCAAATTCATGAGTAAAAACTATCGATTCTACCTCTAGTCAGGTCTAAAATGACTTATTTTTCTTCCTTTCATATACCCCTAGCAAAAGCTACTGCCACTTCTAACTCAGTCTAATGCAACAGCTGATTTTCCTATTTTTCCTTTTACCTATTTACTAAGTGTTCCATAACGTACTCAGAATTATTTTTTAAATATGTAAATCAGACCATATTCATTTCCTACACAAGACCCACTAATGGCTTCCTAAACACACCTAAAATTAAAATTCCCTTCTCTGGCTTATAAGCCTAAGATGATTGGTTCCTAGTTACTATTCCAGCTTCTTCTTATGCTCATTCTGTGGTATGCAAGAAAATACTCAAAAACAGGCTCTCTGAATGGGAACTGAGGGCTGGTGACAAAGAGGGAGTCCTGATTCACAGTGTTTGCCAATTTCTCTGGTATAAATATTCCTACCATAGCCAATCATAAGCTACCAATGTTACATCAGCTGGCTCACAAAATCCCTGAAAATGCAGCAATTGTCTGTCACTAGGAATAAAAGCCAGGCAGCACCTGGCATAAACCTTCATCACAATGCTCTAGCCACCCTGATCTTCATTTATTTCCTCAAAAACATTATTCAAGTACCTGTTTTAGGCCATGGATCCCATTTCTCCCTCTTCCTCCTGGTTATAATACAGAACAAGAACGATTCTCACTATTTGGGTCTCATCTAAGTGTAGACTCCTCAATGAGGTCATCTTCGACCGTCCCATATAGTTACCATTTAGTCATTCTCTAGTACGTGCTGCAACAGTAACTCTCCCCATAAGACCTGAAGCTATCTGGCATACACCTAATGTGTATGTTTATTTATATTCTGTTTGCTTCACTGCAATTTAATCTCCATGATTGCAGGGTCCTTGTTGATCATGTTCACAGCTGTCTCCCAGTGCCAAGAGCAGTGCCTAACACACAGCAGATGCTCAATTTGAAAAACAAATCGATGGATAAAATAACATTTCTAGCACGATTGATCTCTGCTTGCTTACATGGTCTTTCTAACAACCAAAAAGTCAATTTTCTCAAATATAACTTGCTTTTCTCCTGATCTGCCATCTTGAACTCCCCCATTTCCTAGCCTGCAATGCTCTACCTGTCTCTCTGCTCTTCAAATATTAAAAAACTCTTTACCCCGAAAGGCTCCAATCATGTCTTTTTTGTTAAAATAAATCTTTTATGATCATTCCAGACCGTGAATTCCTTCACCTTTGAATGCCAGCAGTACATTTTAACTGCATAGGTGTCTGGTAATTGCTAATGTCCTGCCCAGTGACACCCTCTGTGACTCTCTTCTTCTGTGATTTATTATTTGTATTTTTAGTTAATGTTTTCAATGCCCATGTAGTCTTTCTGCCATTTGACTCCAAGCTTCTATAGGTCCACTCCAGGTTTGTACTTCCATCCATGTCTACTAAAATTCTTGGAGCCATTACGTGAACACAGTGCATGTTTAGTAAATGTCCATGAGTTGGATTTGTGTTATGGATCTTCTTTTATTTTCCTTTGTAGACACACGCTCCATTCTTCTTTACCTTGGTTTGTGTCCTGGGAAACCGACACGTGTGCACTTCATTAAAGAGCTCTCATCCTTCCTGGCTGTCATGAGGCTGGGCCAAGGGAGAACAGAAGTCTAGGATCAGGTGCGAGAAAGGAGAGTGAGGTCAGAGGATGCATCTCCCACGGCCCTTCCCCTCCCTGCAGGGTTATCGTGAGTTTGCTTCACCTTTGGTTGTAAAGCATCAATGTTCATCAGGTAATTTCTCTGCATAGTACTCTCTCTCTCTCCCTCTCTCTCTCTCTCTCTCTCTGGTTCCAGGGGCCACTTCCACTTCTCAGTCCTTCAAGACTAAGGGTGGGTACTAGACCTGTGGTACTTCACCATTCCTTGGAATTTCTGTACACGTTGCTCGTACATTTATCAGTAGTCTCTTTATCGAACTCTTCTCAATTTACCCAATTTGAGGGTGTCTCGTTTCCTACTAAATCCCACAAGAATGTTTACCCTTCTCATGGAACCTGACCCATTCTTTAGTACGAAGCTTGGGTCCTACCTCTGCTATTTAGCTTTCTCTACTTACTTCTGATAGAAATGAGGCTCAACAAATTTTAGCTCAATTATATTTGGCCAAGTCATGTTTTTATATATTCCAGGCCCCCTGTCTGTGACAAGGAAATTCCTGCCTCTGATAGGAATTACATTTCTTGAAAATAGAGATGTGAATATACACCTAAATATCTCTTTTCTCTAGTTTCATTGCCATTATTTCATGATGAGCTACAACATATCTCACCTGGCTTGTGCCCATTCCAGAGGCCTTTCTAATTAATTTAGCTGCATCTTTTTTGGATCTTCTTACATCTGTCTATGTTCCATAGTCAGTGTATTAGTCCATTCTTGCATTACTATAAAGAAATGCCTGGGACAGGGTAATTTATAAAGAGGTTTAATTGACTCATAGTTCTGCAGGCTGTACAGGAAGCATTGTAGCATCTGCTTCTGGGGAGGCCTCAGGAGGCTTCCAATCATTGTGGAAGGGGAAGAGATAGCAGTCACATCACATCATAAGAGCAGAACCAAGAGAGAGAGTGGGGAGGTGCTACACGCTTTTAAATGACTAGATCGTATGAGAACTCACCATTGCAAAGACCATACCAAGGGGATGGTGCTAAACTATTCATGAGAAATCTGTCCCCATGATCCAATCACCTCTCACCAGGCCCCACCTCCCCACACTGTGGATTACATATCAGCATGAGATTTGTATGGGACATTCAAATGAGTCCCATACAAATAACCCAGACTAATGAATCAGGGTGATGCCTAAAAAATTCAAATCTGATGATATGTCACCACTCATATCCCAGACACACATGCACAGAGACATTCCATGTATGTCCATTAACAGCCCTTCCATACTCTGAAAAAAATAAAATGCCTGAACTTGATTCACCAGGTGTCTCATACTCTGCTCATCACCTAATTCAGCAGTTCCCTCTCACACAACAGCTCTTGGCTCCTTCTAGTTCAGTGACACTGGCTTTGTTTCAATGTCCCAGAAGCCCCGTATCCCCTCCTGACATGGAGCGTCTGATAGGCAGCTTCCACTCCCTGGAATGTTCTTTCCTCCTCTCTTCTTCAGTTAACTTGTTCTTATTTCCAGATATCAACTTAAGTATCATTTTTCTCCAGCAAGTATTCCTGACTTTCTTTTCTTCTTTTTTTTCTTTCCTTTTTTAGAGTCTCCCTATGTCTCCAGGCTGGAGTGCAGTGGCGTGATCTCGGCTCACTGCCACCTTGGCCTCCCTGATTCAAGGAATTCTCCTGCCTCAGCCTCCTGAGTAGCTGGGACTACAAGCATGTGCCACCATGCCCAACTAATTTTTGCATTCTTAGCAGAGATGGGGTTTCACCATGTTGGCCAGGATGGTCTCAATCTCTTGACCTTGTGATCTGCCTGCCTCGGCCTCCCAAAGAGCTGGGATAATAGGCATAAGCCACCACACCCGGCCGTATTCCTGACTTTTCTAACTAGGTAATATTTCCTTGTTCCAACTTTCTTCTCTTCATAGCCCTCATCACAGTTGCAACTTTACATTTATTTGGGGGATTATTGATTTGTTTGTATCTTCCACCAGCTCACAAACTTCACAAACACAGAGTCCAGGTTTGCTCTCTCTTGGCCACCAGCACTGGGTCGTATTGGGCACTCAATAATTATTTGCTGGACAAACATACAACTCTGACCCAGTGGTAATAGATGCCTCATATCTACTGAATTTCTTCCCAATTACATTTGTTATTCTTTTGATAAGTATCTCTATGTTAATCAGATAAGTAGACATATTATCATAACAAGAATAAGTTAGTATAAAAGTACATAAATATTTGAGGTTTCTTATAAAGCAGTGGTAAATGCAGATATAGAAGAGAAAAAAATCGAGAGATAAGTACTGTTAATATATCGGTGTACGTTATTCAAGAATGTATTTCTATGTTATTCAGGAGTCCTTTAGATATAAGCAACAGCAAGTGAACTAACAGAGGTTAGATAAGAAGTGAATTTATTGGAAGGACATCTACTAAGGTCACATAATCAAAGGAGAAGCTGATATTTGAATTACAAGAAGTCCAGGAGAGTAACTGGAACCCAGGTTTGAAACCTCATTAGCAGTCTTGCTTTCTGCATCTCTGACTGTCCCTTCTCTCTGGCCACCAGTGTCGTTATTTCTTTCTGCAGTACAGCTCCATCCATGTGGGGCAATTTTGATTCTGGAGTAGAAGACACTTCTATTTCCAATTTGAAGATAATTATGAATCTGGGAAAAATTATTGTTGGTCTTATTAACTTGATTTTGATCCTGAACAAGTGTTGGGATCATATAGGAATATGGTTGGACCTGAGGGAGTAAACAATTACAAAAACAGTAGAAGTTTGAGGAAGGTTGGTAAGAGCTATTCACTAGAATATGTGTGCAGTGTGAATGTGTGTGTACATGTGTGTGTATGTGTGTGTGTGTTAAACACATTGTTTCCTAGCCTCTTATTTCATATAATGATATATCATGACCATGTTTAAAAGGACGGTGCTGAAACTGTAGCATTTCTGTCATCCTGACAGGCTGGACAAAAGCAGAGTTTGGCCTGGGCTTGGCAGAAGAAAGCAGTTTTCCTTGGCATTTTCATTCTTTTAGTGGAAGCACCACTGAGGAATGAAAAGTAGAGGTGAGGAAACCACAGGGCAAAGGAGGAGGCCTAGAGGGAGATTGAGCAAAAAGATCCTGGGTTTAGGCCTCAAGGAGGAAAAGTTATTCAAAGAAAACGCAAGCAGACCAAATGAGCTTATTTCTGAGAGAGGAAATGGGAGTGAATGAATAAAGTAGAACTAGGAATCTAAGGAGATAATTGGCCTTCCTAGATATAGGGTCCCTTGCCAGAATAGTACATCCTCAAAATGCTAATTCAGAGCCCCAGAAGATTGGAGCAGCATTAGATCAGGACGGACTCATCAGATCTAGTTGCAGCAAAGTCAGGAGGGCTTGGAGAACAAGGATATAAGTCTGCATCTGAAGCAGGAGAAGGAAGATGTATGTCACTCATTTCCCTGGCCTGGCCTCTTCCTAAAATCTTCCGGGCTTGGCTGCTCCCCTCCCTTGCTCTGTACACAGGTGGAGGGGCAAGATGAGGTCCCTCCCAGTGGTATCTACTGAAGACGCGCCCTTCCATCCTGAGGCAGCTGTGCTCCCAAAGCTGTGCGTCACAGAGTTTTCCAGAAGTTCTGAGGGTGTGTGCTCAGCTATCTCTCCCAGTAGCTCAGTGACGTTCCCTAGGGCCTACAACGCTGACTCTTTGGATTTGGCCAATGCCAGCTGCCCACTGTGCCCTAGTAGTGTTATTTAAATACCGTTTCACATTTTGTATTCTCATGGCAGGTACTATGATCTCAAATTCATGCAGCATCTGCTCTCTCCTCATCCATCTACTCTGGAGATAATTTTTAAAGATTCTTTTTCTAATGACTCCAAATTTAAAGCTTTTTTAATATGGAAGTTTGGGAGACTTTGAAAAGTCATGCTCAGCAAAAAAAAAAAAAAAAAAAAAAAAGTAATTTATACTCTGTCTAGTTAATAACCTCTTGTGTGCTTTAATAATTTAAACTAATTATCAATGGGAAAGTCTATGGTGTATACTTCAATGATTGCTTTTCGTATACTTCCTTCTTTTTTCATGCTGTACGCCACTTGTCCTCAATGTATCTCCAGTGCCTATTATCGTTGTTACACACATAAAATAACTGCCTTAGCTAGGAGAACATGACCTTGACACCGAGAAGAGCAGTCCTTTAAAGGATCGCTCAATTAAAACCTAACGGCTCTGCTCCTGATTGGATTTCATTACTATTCATAAGACTGTGTGGTGCTTAGCCACGTGTTCAAGGGGTCCTCAAGGCTGGTTTCAGATAAGGTGCATTAAAGTTATCAGTGGGATGCCTGCCTGAAGCCTGCTGATGCTGAGTCACCACAGAGCTCATTAGCCTGACTTGACTCACTGAGGTTTTCCTTGTCCAGATGAACATGCATAGCTCTCTCTTACATGGAGAACACCTTGAGGGAGGCTATGCAATGGACTAGTTAGGGGCATGGATTATTACACCTATCTACGCCTGAATTGCAGGTCTGAAAGTTAAAAGCTGGTGGTCTTGAACAATTTATTTAAACTCTCTGAACTCAGTTTACTCATCTCAAAAATAAGAAGAATTATATGTTCCTTGTAAAATTGAGACAGTGCATATAAAATGCTTAGCAGAGTTTCCAGAATATAGTAAGCTCTGAAACTATTAATAATAATAGCACAAGGCAATGGCTTACTTTTCTTTTTATATACCCAGTGCTCCTAATGACCATTCATTGCTGAGATAAGACGTGGATAGTCAAAACCCAGCTAATGCAAGGTGGGGCGATGGGGAAAATGCCACAGTCAGTGCTTTGTAGTTTAGGAAGTTAAGAGAAATGCAAACAGGAACAGCTGAGGGAGGCTTTCTTGGCGAAATGCAACGTGAAGTGAATTGCAGAGTTGGGCTATGGACATTGAAACTCTTCAAAAATGCAGGACTAATGATTTGTGCCAAGTCAAGAGAAAGTACTTTATGAGTGAACCATGCTTAATTCAAAGGTTAAGACATCTGAACTGTTCAGGAGGCCAGAGAGAGGATCATCAGTAGAAACTGCCTATATATTATCTGAAGGTTGCAGAAAGGAGGCCCAATCTGAATGATGTGTCAAGTTCCAAGTAGTAATCTTAATACTTTAAAGCTAAGTCTTGATGATTTTAATTCCTCCATGCAACTGGCTCTCCTGCCCCATCAAAAATATGTAGAATGAACATAAAATGCAAGGACATATTACACAATTACATGAGAGCCTTGTCATAGGTGTGAGGTGTAAGTGAGGGAGAAGACTTAGAAGAGTATCCAAAACCTGCCACTTTGGGTGGCTTATGCTGAGTGTCATGCCTTCTAACAATACCTTGAAAATCTCAGCTCTGGAATCTTCTAGTGATTCTGGGGCAGGGTTTCTCAACTTCAACACAATTGAGATTTTGGTCCAAATAATTCTTGGTAATGGAGGGCTGTCTTATGCATTGTAGGAGCCATCCCTGGCTTCACCTGCTGCATACCAGTAGCAACTTCACAATAGTCCCAACCAAAAATGTCTCCAAATATTGCCAAATGTTTTTTTTGAGTGAGGAGCAAAATCACCCAAGTTGACAAGCACTTCTCTAGAGAAGAGATACTTCTCTGAGGAGACAGGTATACCTAGAAAACTCAATAACCAGTGTCTGAAATCTCCCATCCAGAATCTATTTTATGCTGAGGCTTAGCTCTTGCATTTGTGAGTCTATTTGCTTTTCGTCTGTTGGTAGGTGGGCAGGTACCATGATGTGGCATCATTTGCTTTGGCCAAACACAATCAAGGCAGGGTTGGTTATATATTTTTAGACTTTCAATTGGAAAAAAAAATCTCCAAATGTAATTAATGCTTTTTGGCAAACAGCAGCAAGACTGGCCTATCTGTACTACCATACGCCAGGGCCAGGCCTGTTTTTAGCACGGTTATGCTGGTTTCATGACATCACAGCTTTGTTGTACATCACTGGATCTTGTGATCTTCTGCTCCTTTCAGACTATGGGGAACTCACCTAAAAACAGAGACAATCATGTATAGAATAGAGTGGGGACCAAAAGGAAGACATTTTTTTTTTTGAGACAGAGTTTTGCTCTTGATGCCCAGGCTGGAGTACAGTGGCACCATCTTGGCTCACCGCAACCTCTACCTCCTGGGTTCAAGCAATTCACCTGCCTCACCCACCCAAGTAGGTGGGATTACAGGTGCCTGCCAGTATGCCTGACTAATTTTTGTATTTTAGTAGAGATGGGGTTTCACCATGTTGTCTAGACTGCTCTCGAACTTCTGACCTCAGGTGATCCACCCACCTCAGCCTCCCAAAGTGCTGGGATTGCAAGCATGAGACACTGTTCCCGGCCAACATTTTAATGGCACTGGCTTTAGTAGTGTTGAGGAAGATCGAATATAAACCTCATACAATTGTTCTAACTGATCCACATTTAGTGGGGCTATTTGAAACCAAGAAACCAAGATTCTGGCGTTTTCTTACAATATCCAGGTTCACGATATGCACATGGAGGTGAACATATGCCTCCTAAAATGCTTTTATAAAGAGAGGAACAAAGTTCTAAAATCTTAATCACTCACTAACCACACATTGTATCATCACTCCTATTCGTATCAAACTCTTCTGCAATTGTTATTCTTGCTTGAATGCATTTGGAGGTTGTCCTGCTTGCTCCTCCTCAACAAGATCAGGGGCAGCTCCATAACTCGGATGAAGTGTGACTGCCTGGGAGCCCACTGGCTGCAGCACCAGCTACCAGCTCTCCAGATGCCCATTCATCTGGATCATAACTAGAAGACTAGGCGCAAAAACAGAGAGGCCAACGAGCCTTCCTTTTATGGGGCTGGGATTATCCTTTGTGGATTGCTCTCTTTCTCTTAACTCATGTTTTTATTTCTCTCTTTTAGCAAGCTGTTTTCCCAATGTTTCTAACACACTAGTTTACATTTGGCTTTCTTCTTAAGTTTAGTATCTTCGCCAACGAGCCAAAATTATATTCAAGACTAAATGTCAAGCCCTACAAAGACTGTAGGTGAAGCAAAACTTCTATAGCTCAATGCAAATTCTGCTTTAGCCTTGTCATTTTCTGACATGCTAAGTTCTTTGAATTAGTTTTCCGCCTTTCGGTTGCCAAACCAGATGAGGTCCTTGAGACGAGAGCTGAAACTCTAAAACACACAATTTCATGAGTTACTTAGATCTGGAGAGGGCAACTTCAGAGTGACAAAATATTACAATGAAATACTATAAAGGGTTCCAGTGTTCAAATCAAGCACAAGTTTCCAAGTACCAAATATGCTGCTCTTGAACTCTGAACTCACAAAGAGTGGAGGATGGTTGATACTACATGACCTTATTTTTAGTTTTCAATATTGATTTTTTAAAAATTTCTTACTATTGGAAGAGATAGCCCATTGGTCCTTTTAGAAATCAATGGCTTTAATGCCATGAGTTTTAACGTAAAATGTTCCATTATCATTGCTGTTATTTGGCATAAATAGAGTAAAAAACATGAGCCCTTTCCTCTTATTGATTGCTCCATAGGATAAATGTCTGTCTTTTGCTATTTAGTACGGACAGCTGCAGAGCCTAAGTGACTATCACCAACACAGAGGAGAATAAAAGGGAAAAGCGGGTGATAGTCATAAAAAATTGTTACGTTGACCAAGAACAAAAGCCCATCATAAGTGACAGAACATTATCTGAAAGAGGGTCCAAGTACTCCTCACATTACATATGTGATCAGATCTCTCTCCCACCTGAGCAAAGCAGTTTCACTTGCTTACTACTCAGTGTTTTCTTACACGTCAACATTGATTTATTGACAGATGGAGGACATACAAGCACCATGGTGCTGTGAAGTTTGCTGTAAGAAGAAAAAACATCACCGGCCTCGCAGACAATGCTTCTTACTAATCACCACATTGCTGGTCATCAGATCCAGGGGAGAGGGTAACTAGTGGGCAGTGTTAAGCCATTTGGCTCAAGAGTTCAAAGGACGAAAAATCACAGCTGCTTCCCTTATAAACCATAAGGGCCAGATCGCTACAAAACGCGACTTATGAGAGTTAAGGGAGAACTAAAATGAACATGGAAAATTGGAGCTGCCTTAATTTGCTGAGCCAGCATATGCTGCAGAATAAATAAACTGTGCAGGCAAAGCCCAGGCCACACAGAGGCTCCCTTCCCTGCCCAGGCAAGGGTCTTGAAGAAAGACCTGTTCAACTGCTGGCCTATCAGCTGCTGATGTGAGCCCACATAGGTTCCTGTGCCTGGAGTATTGGTTTGTGGCTCTCTCTGGGCAAAAGCATCTCCCTGGATTGGGGAGAAAGTCGGCAGGGGATTTCCCTGTGGGTAGGATTGCATTACAGCCCCAGAAATGCAGTGGATTTATCTGATGCTCAAGATGCATCTGAGCCTTGTGTTTCTCTCAGTGCTTCCTCCTTTTGTTATTATTAATACGCAGATTATCATTTACCAACTCCCATGCGCTTCCTGACTATAAGGAAAACGTTTCTCTCATCATCAGCTAATGAGAACATTTTGTGCTTGTAATCCCTAAAGAAGTGTACTCCTCTCCTAATTAATCAACAAATATTTATTGAGAAGCTTTGGCACACAATCTCACTGCCATTCGCTTGGAGTCTGTCCATCGCTCCTCAGTGTTCTCGGAGAACTCACTTTGCCTGCACTTCTGAAGCCTGTTTGTTGCATTGTATGATCATTATATGCCTACATGTCTGATTCTTCACTAGGCAGAGAGCGCTCTCAAACTGACAAACCATATATTCTTCTTCGTAAGTTTAGTATCTAGAATGAGTCCTCACAGAGAGTGGGTGCTCAATACATGGTTAAGGAATAAATGCATGGATAATCGATAGATGGTTCTCATCTTCTTGGCCCTATGAAAGACATAAGAACAATGGAAACCACATCCTCTACTCCTGGGGGAGGTCACAGTCTAGATGTGGGTCCAATGAATATAAATGTAGCAGATGATTAGTTACTAAAGAGATTCAGTTAATGAATCTATCAGAAGGGTCTGGAGGAAGTGATCAGGATATGCTAGAGAACTGTCCAAGGTGTGCAGGGTGACAGAGCTTGAGTTGCATTTGGAAACTGGAAATCATGGTTTTGAATTCCTGGAACACGAAAGGGAGACACAGCCGTCCCAGCTTTCTGGTCTTTCTTTCGAGGCCATCAAAAATGCAGGCCTCATATCTGAAATGAAAAGTCAGTGGTGTTCTTTTTAATGGCATATAGTCTTTTGGGTTGGAGAAGGTCAGAAAAATAATGACACTGTGAATTCTATTAGGAAATAGAATTCACATCTACGAAAAGACAGCCTCTGAGTCACCATGAATGTTCTGTTTCCAAGCTCTGGCCCCCTCTCGAATCCCTGTCCTTTCTCCTTTTTTACATCACTGGGCTGGGAGACCCGTGGTGGGGGGCATTGAAGCCAAACATTCTCAAAGTGTTTGAGACTATAAAATTTATGTACATGGGGAGACTGTGAAGGTGGTGGCAGAGAAACATTTTTTAAAAAAGGAAAAGACGGCAGGCAGTCTGTGATTTAAATGGAGGCCAGATCTAGCTTTGCCTTCCACAGCTATGCTTGCTATGCGCTCCTCCCTCTTGGAGATGCCACTCAGATGAGTGTTCTAAAAATCCTCCTGGCTGCCCTGTCGACTCAGAGCCAGGATTGCCTGTGCTCCTGTCTTGTCCCACATCTAGATCAGTGTTCTGCAGCTGGCCTGCCCTATCGGACTGACACAGCAAGGATGCCTTCTCTGTTTCTTTCCACGTACCCTCATGCATGGACTAGACCCAGCTCTGCTCCATCTGGCCCAGGGAGTTCATGGTGTATCCTAGGCCACATCAGCCACACCTAAAACCCCATCCCTCACCCAGACCTGGCGTCACCCAGTGAGAATTCCCCCTTGTCTTTCTTTGAGAATGTGATAGGTCTTATGGGTGTGATATTTGCAGGAATCATTAGAGAAGGAAACTTGAAAAAATATAAAGAAAACTTGCAAATAACTGATTGAAAGAGAGAAAAATTATTTACTGTTACTGTTCATGGTACCTTCCATGGGGCTCCTAGGAATTCCTTGGGAACCAGGCAGGATGCAAAAGAACATTCTCTTCCCACTCCTCTTTGTCAGGTCAGTACTTTCCCCAATTCCCATGAAAGGGTGGTTTCTGGACTGGCAGCTGGAACTGCCAGGCTATTATTAGGTGTGATCCTTGGAGTTGTGATAGAAAACAAACTTTCCAATTTAATGTTTATTTTTACTCAGAAGAGGTAAGCCTTGCTTAACACAGCCTGGCCCACACTCTTTTTCAGTGCTGTCCTGTATTCCAAATGTGTACTTGGACAAGCACTTGCAGATATGAGGGCTGCTTTAAAGGAAGTCAGGCAGAAAGATAAATCCAGGCTGTGGACCTAAAATAAGACATAAGGCTTCTGCCTCATACTCATTTTTATGTGGTTTCTGCAGGGATTATCATCTGTGGGGTAGTATCAGTCATTGTCAGCAGATTCTGCTGTCTCTTTGCTAAGGGGTGGAGTGAGCATAGGGCGGTAAGCTTGGAAGGGAAGAGACAGAGTCAGAAGAATGGCCTTGGGACACAAAGTGGACTGACAGCCAACAGTCTTAGGGCTCCAGGATCACCTGCGAAATGTTTGTGAACATAAGGAACAGCCCAGGAAACAAAAACGCAAACACACAGTAGAGGAAAGCCTGCCATGTGACCACTTCTCCTCCTCCAGAGATGGGCTTCCTTGCTGTTCCCCTCACCCAGAGAGAGGGGTGCCGTGGCCTCTTTGGTTTTTAGAAGAAGGAGATGATCTGGACATTTGAAAGAAAAAGCTTCAGTTTAGAAGTCAGAAACCCTGGGTCCCAGATGACCCATCTCAGTGCGATGTTGAGTCGCCTCCATCCTTATCTGCTGAGTCTTAGTGTTTCTCGTATGCAAAATTAGAGACTTGAAGAAAGTCGCCTCCAAAGAACCCTGTGGCTTTAATGATCTGTGAATCTATGGCATCGCATTATGTGGTTGAGAAGAGAGTTCTGGTGAGGCCTATTTTTATTTAAAGTGTGGATTCCCAAGTAGGGTTGTCCAGATATTATAGATGGAGAGAGTCCTAGGCAGCAGCTACTTCAGCTTCTCCTCAGGACAGCTGGCTGGACGTAAGGCTCCTGGCACCCATGTTCACTAGTAGAGCCCAGCCCGTTGATTTTAGGCAATGTGTATTAGTAAAAAACCGAGCACATATTATTCATTAATTCACCTATCAATTCAGTAAATGCTCTTCAATGCCTCTTACAAACTGGCTCTGTGTTGGGGATGTAAGAGGAACAAAAGCGAAAACAAGACAAGTCTTTGGCCTCAAGGAGCTCACATCCAGTGATGGGGATAGGAATGGCCGCTCAGGAGGGGCTCCAGCCTAGAAAGGCAGCCAGAGAAGCCTCCCTGGCAGAGGATTTCCAGAGCTGGCTTTTGAGGACTGATTGGACTTTGACAAGGTGGAAGGTGAAGGTGGAGTTGGGGCAGGTAACAGATGGAGGGCATGGAAGACAAAGGGACCTGCTTATTTGATTGTCCTGTTGGGAGGGAGTCTGAACACAGGTAGAAGGAGATGAAACCTGAAATTCTTCCTCTCTTTGACGCCCCTGGTTTACACAAGGGAAAAGACAAACAGTGAGAATAAAGAAACCTGAATCTCAGAGCCATCCCTGTTCCTGCCATGCTTTGTGGCTTTGTGCGTCTTGCCCGGGGTGCATTCTGCAGCTTGTGGACGCTTATTATCCATAATAATCATAATAATTAATAAAACCTTTTAAAGGGGGCTTTAATCATGCTTGTGCTTTGCTTCCAAACACATAATAAAAAAGAATTACTTATAAAAGTGACAAATTTATTCCTAATTATACCATTATTTTGTTATGCAATACAAGTAAAGCAATCTTTGAAGCTGGAAAAATGTCTCATGCAGAATTAATTAGAACAGTGCATGGTTTGGAATTAGGCAATTATTTTATTGATATTTCACAACTAGAACTTTATAAGAACACCTCAAATATTTTCATTATTGCCAGTAAATAGTTATTTTAGACACTTACTGGTGTGAGTTTCAAAGATAAACTCCAGACTGCTTTTGGACCTTATAAAAATGTTTTTAATCGGAGAGAAAATTTAGAGAATGCACGAGTCATTGTGGCACCAGGGAAGTTCTAAGGAAGCAGATGGTCACATTCAGGGAATTCACTTGCTTGATATGACACAGCAAGAGAGGGGCTGCAAAGGGTCCCACCCACTACCCAAAGAGTCCAGATATCACCACTGGGCTGCTGAGTAAATCCGCAGAGGAAGAACAACAACCAGGTCACGTCGTAAGTCATGAGCCAGGACTGTCATTCTCATTCCTGGACTCTCATTCCATTTTCTTAGTTTCTTTTAAAAATATAAGCTTGTTTTTCATGATATAAACGTAATACCTATTCATATCCAACGCTCTTTCCTACTGCCTTCTGTCCCAAGCCCACACTGATGTCTTTATTTCACTTTTGCTGTAGATTAAATAGCCCATGAATACTGTCATGCATTCTTACTTTGCCTCATGCATGTCAAAGCTGTCTCCTTCCCCATCTACTCCAAGTCCGTAAATAAATCAAAGGCTAAGTTTTCTTTTAGTCTTCTGACTTAACCAGTTCTTGCTGAGGGCTGGGCACAGAGCCTAGGCACTCTGGGACTTACCTAGAAGATTTACCTAGCCCGTGGCACCTGACGAGAGCACTAGAGACTGTGCTCATGAGGGTCCTATGGGTGGACATCTGGATTCAGAGATAGGCTGTGGGTTGGAAGGCAGCCATGCTTGTGAGACTCACCCATCCAGAGGTGATCACCAGCCTTCCTAGGCCTCTGCTGGGTGTGGACATGCCCACATAGTGACCTCCCCCAGGCCATTGTCTTGGAGTCCTCTACAGAATAAAGGGCCTCTTAGTTTCCTGGGTTATTAAGAAAGTAACTTCTTTTTTTGTTATTATTATACTTGAAATTCTGGGACACATGTGCAGAACGTGCAGGTTTGTTGCATAGGTATGCCACAGTGGTTTGTTCCACCCATCAACCCATCATCTACATTAGGTATTTCTCCTAATGTTCTCCCGCCCCAAGCCCCCCCCCCCCCCCCACGGCCCCCGGGGTGTTGTTTACCCCCCCGGGGCCGGGGGGGGGGCGGGTGAGGGCTCGGCGCGGGATCCCCGGGGGCGGGGGGGATTGGGGAGGGAGAACATTAGGAGAAATACCTAGTGTAGATGACAGGGGGATAGATGCCACAAACCACCATGGCATGTGTATACCTATGTAACAAATCTGCTCATTCTGCACCTGTACCCCAGAACTTAAAGTATAATAAAAAATAATTGCCTGCTTCATTCTAAGTGTTTCAAGGAATATTAGTTATTATCATTGTTGTATGGAATAACAATCTCATATTTTTTATTCTGTTTCCACTGGCCGGTAGTTTGTGCAATATCCTTCTGTTCTAGCAATAAGTTGATTATTAGTAAACCTTTTTAGAGTGGTGAGCTTCATATGTTTGTGTCTTATTTAATACTTGACTGGGAAGTTCAGAGATGTTTCATCAGATCAGTTCCTACATTTTATTGGAATTTTATGGATGAGTTCTAGAATGGCGATCCATCACTGCAATTTGGGGTTGAACAAGAAGTCAGTCATTTCATTTTCATCCATGCTTTCCTGCCATTTCCTACTCACTGCCTTGTCTACTTCATTTGTTCTTCCACTTAGTTCTGTGACTTTGAAGCAGCTCTGAAGTATGGTGAAACCCATAACCTGGTTTGAAGCTAGTGAAGTCCAGGAAGAAGTTGCACCCTGTGATTCAAAAGGCCCCTATGGATGATAATCGTTAAGAGAGAAATTTTGCTGAAAACCAAGCTCTTTCTAGGTTTTCCAAGTAATTAATTAAACCATTAGAGAGTAAGTATATTGGTGAGACTTAGTTATTTGAAGAGGGCAATTTTATGGAAAAGAATTGTTAATTAAGCACAAAGTTGTTCATTAGGTAATTGGAAGGATAAT
Source organism: Cacajao melanocephalus (assembly GCA_963573385.1). Classification (NCBI taxonomy): domain Eukaryota; kingdom Metazoa; phylum Chordata; class Mammalia; order Primates; family Pitheciidae; genus Cacajao; species Cacajao melanocephalus. The sequence continues at coordinate 96,256 of CAUYLG010070404.1, forward strand.
AGGAGAACTTTATGATATCATGAATTTAAATTCTCAAAGCAGTTGCCATTCATTGAGCTGAGGAAACAACAGGAGACTGGAAATAGAAATACTTAGAGGCCTAGAGGGGTAGCCCCGTAAAGCTGAAATGCAAGCATCTGAGGAAAAGGGATGTTGCTCAGCTGGTACTGGAATCTTTGGGCTCAAAGGAGGGACCCAGAAGAGCTCGGGTTCAGACCTTTACCCTCCTGGTTGATGTTGGTATCTCCAAAGGCATGGAATAAAGTGGTTCTACAAATGTTAAAAAATCGCTACTATCTCTCATTTAAGATTGTTTGAAAGTTGAGACTTAGAGCCTTACTTATCTTACCTCTCTAGTTTCCACTCACCCACCCCTACTCTGCCCCGCCTTCTAACTTCTCCAGTTTTTAAAGGCAGCACTGGATTCAGCCACTGCCCTGGAAAAGCACCACTAACAAGATGAAGTATTGTTGGGGTGACGCTTACAGCAACCTAGAGTAGTCAGATAACCCACAGAAAGCAAACCAAACACAGACCAGAAGCAGCAAACTCTTTCTCTTCCTTCAGTCTTGCAGTCTCCCCCTAGTGGCCTCTATTGGAAAAGCCCACCAGAACCAGAAATACGGTGTATAGAATACAGTACTCTCCCCTATTCAAGGTTTTGCTTTCCAAGGTTACAGTTATCCATGGTCAACCAAAAATAAACAGTTCATAAGTTTTCAATTGGACGCTATTCTGAGTATCATGATGAAATCACCCACTATCCCACACTGACCTATCCAAATGTGATTTATCCCTTGGGTCAGTGAATCCAGGCGGTATGCACTACTTGCCTGTTAGTTATCAGCATCATCTGCCCCTGACATCCCACCATAGACATCATCATGGCTCAAGATCCAGGATCTCCCAAAGCAGATGGCCCTCCTTTTAATGTCTAGTCAGAAGTTTGTAGTAGCCTAATGCTATGTGACAATGCCTATGCCATTCACCTCACTTCATCTCATCACATAGGCATTTTATTATCTCACATTATCATAAGAAGAATGAGGGTGAGTACAGTAAAATAAAATATTTTAAGAGACAGACCACATTCACAAAACTTTTATTACAGTACCTTGTTATATTGTCCTATTATTAGTTATTATTAATCTCTTACATCAACTAATTTATAAATTGAATTTGATTATAGGCATATATATGAGAAAACATAGCATAACTGCTCAGAGCTGTGGAGACTGGGCAATTTTCCAATTCATCTGAACTAAACAGTCAAAATCAGACAATTCAAACTTTAGAAGAAATCTGTTAATGTGAATGATTTGCTTTAGCCATCTATTTCATCTTTCAGAATGCCTAGAACAATGCCTGGTTGCCAGTTAACTTTGTACCACATAATGTCACTGTCATTGTTTGGCAAAATTTCTACCTGGGGTAACTCATCATCAAAGGCTGACTTTTCTCAGTAGTCCCTTCCCTAGGAAAGCAACTTGAGCAAACTGATTATGTAATTTTGCCATAAATAGAAATCCCTGAGTTACAATATGGATCCACAGAACAAGGTGGAAACTGGAAAGTGTCAGCCTATTGCAGATCTTTAGACTAGAGGAGATCTCCATTCAAAGAATAAATTATTACTCTTGAATATAGACTTGGGTAATCAGTCATCTGCCAAACGTTAACATATACATTGATGCCACTGATGTCTGCAAAAGATCACCAGTATTAGCATATACTTGACATTCTCTATACATCAATAAATGAATGTTTATCTTAATTTATATTTATGCCCGAGACTCAAAAAATAATAAGCATTCTCTGAAATTGTAAGATTTGTTGGAATACCAAATAGCTACTGTCTGTCATTTAAGACTTTTTGATAGTTGAGACTTAGAGCCTTAGTTATCTTCGCTCCCTAGCTCCACCCACTCATCTCTACTCTGCCTAGACTCCCAAAGGTCATTTGCCTATAAATATCTCTCCTGTTCTTAAAGAATGAACTGATACTGCCCATACTTTCTCTATTTTCTTCTCCCAGACCCCAAGATCGCTGAGATTCACCCAGAGTTCTCTAAAACAAGATTTCCAGGAAAAATGATGTAGAGATCGATGTCTATCATTCTCTGAGTCTTTCATAACTAAAAAAGGAATACATGCAGTATGGAGTCAGGCTAGCATGTTTCACTTTTTTGGGGTCGTGGGTACTTGTATAATAATTTTTAAAATACTTTTTGTACATGTATAATAAAAATAGTCACTTACCTTAATATGCATTTTACAGTTTGCAAAGTAATTTCAGTCACGTAGCCCTGCATATACGTAATAACCTACAATGACTTTAAGATGAAGGTATTATTCTCCCAAGTTACAAATGAAGAAACTGAGACTTGGGTAATTTATTTTACCAAGCAAGCATTAAAATAAAATTTTCTGATTTTAAGTCCAGTTCTCTCTCCTCTAAATCGCTACAGATACAGAGTTCCTTCTGAGAGCTTAGATGGCAGTGTGAGCTGCTACAACATCAACTTCAGAATTCATAGGTCCTAACTTCTCTCCTGACACATAAAAAACCAGGCTCTGCTGCCTCAACAAAACCAGGTGTATTCTACCAAAGGTCCCATAAGCAGAAAATTGTACTCTGTTTCAATAAATGGTACATTTTTTAAAGCTGCCTTTAGATTACTCCCTTAGCACCTTGAAACTATGTATTATATTCTGAAGCTGGTGACATAGATAAATAATGAATCTTATTTCTTACCAGAAAAGATTATTTGAATTTTCTGAGACCTATTTGACCTCAAGTGCATATTAACATATTTATCATTAGCTTCCTTTATCATGTCTGGCCTCTAGAAATGGGTAAGCATCTCATCTTCCTAGAAAAAAAATCAATTTCGCAAGAGGAACAAAAATAACCTTAAAGACTTAGAATACAGGTTATGGCTTGGAAAATGTGAGCATGCTGTCTAAAGAATGAGTCCATTGCCAAGGGTCATAGGAACATTTTGAAATTGCTTGTGTGTTACAATCATTTAGAATCCTTTTCAAAGGTTTCTGAAAACATTTACAAGAGTTAATGATTCAATCTTAAGCTTTCTTCTATTACGTGGGATTTATAAAATATGTCCTATGACATATTTACATGTTGGAGATTTATTGCAAAATTTTATGTGAGAGTCTGCAAAGTTACTTTGAGGACTTTTAATAAACATCTGGGAGACGTTAGCATAGACCTTATAATGTGAAAGGTAGAGCCTCACTCATCTAGAATAAAAATGTCAGGCTAGCCATAGAAATGCGTAAGACAAACCACTATTTCATTATTTCTGAAGATTTATGCCCTGAATAGATGTGGTAAATTCTACATCTCTTAGCCAAAATGACCCATTATTATACTCCTATTATATCTATAATATAAACAGAACCCTATCATTGTAGGGATCATATACATATTTCCTAGACCACATTAGTATCTGCAACCTTGATCTCATTTGGGGGGTTGGCCACAAGATACCATCTCTCCTTTTATATGAAGTTTTCTACTACTGTGTCTTAGCAATGCTACAAAATCATCCCCGAGTGCCAAAGGAAGAAAATATGCTGTAATTGGCTTCATCTATAAAGTTATCACAAAAATCACATTATCTTATTCAAAAAGATTTATAATAGACGTATAATTCCAGTCTCCCCAATACTGGACAACACATTGCTCAGAATAATGTTAAATCCCTGAGAATCATAAAGTCTAATTTGCTATTCAAGTCTTAAAATCAAGATCACATTAGTTACTTAGTGATCCATTGACTATTAGCGTTCATTCACTGACATGGCCTCAGGACCCTTCAGAATGAAAAACATATTATTCTCAGCAACTAACTCATTTGACACTCTTCATTTAAACTGTAGCATTGTTCTCATTCTCCTTTTATCTAAGTCTGTTACATATGTGGCGCTTCCATAGACTGGCCGTCACCCTTGGGGACCTTTCTGCAGTGAGGAGTTCTCTTTTCTTCCCCCACTGGATAATCAGCAGGGTGCAATGAGTCAACACTAAAGGGAAAGCCTCGCCAAAGAACTACCAAGAGAGAAGTGAGCAACTTTGGCCTTCCTGCTCCTTTCCACTCCCGTCCCTAGCAGAAACATTAAGCAGGAAGAATCATAGCAGTGGCCTTTCCCAGGAGAATTCCGAAAAGGAGTATTCCGAAAAGGAAGCTAAACTTTGCTCTCCACTAATCCCAAATCCTAATCCCTTAACTGTGGTTGCTTGCCACAGTTAAGAGTACAGATAATTGTCTCAATATTATCTTAAAATTTTAGGCATAGTGTTAGAAATGTCTTGTTGTTATTGGGAGCAATTATGAAAGACTAAAACAAAACAAAATCAATGTCGCTTAAACTATATAGATGAATGTATTAAATATAGTTTCCCTTTAAAATAATATGACCCTCCCCCCCATCTATATTCATTTCTTACTTCTTAGATGCCAATCTGGAATATTTTAGAAGACATATGAAGAAGGCATTACCAGGGCAACCAAAAGGGAGGCTTTTCTTGACTGTACCAAATGTGTACAGGATCAGACAATAAAGTAGCCATAAAGAAGAGCAGTCAAAGGGATGCCTTTAGCAGTTGGATTTGAATTCTATCATTTCAGCTTATTCGATACAAACAATAATTGGTGATAGTAAATTAATCTAGTCAGTGTCCCCAGTTGAATTCATTACACCATTATCAGGAACAAAGAAGTACAGACATTTCTGCTGATGTAGCTACAACCCTGGGGCTACTTACGGACTATTGTGCATCCCGCTACACTCTATAAGAAAAAAACACTTACTGCTGGGAAATTTTGTACTGCATTTTTAACCTGCTATTTGCACAGTTGACATTTCAATATCATGATTGTTTACTCTCCTGGGAGATACTGGCACCTTTTGCAAATTTTAGTGGCTGTTGAATAATTGCTGTTAGGATGTTTCCTGCTTCTCATTTACTGCTTTAGTCTCACCACCTCATTACAAGTCTGTGATTTCTTTTCTGAAATCTGTGAGTGAGTTTCATCTGCAAGTGAGGGGGAAAAACGGAGATCAATCTGCTTAGACTTGAGAGACTATAAAACTTGGTCACTTGCAACACATTCACTCTCATTATTTCTCTCAGTCTCCCTTGTGCGCACTGTTCCACATTTTTAGGTAGGTGCTGGCGTGCAGAAAGAAATCTCTGTCCATGGAACAAATTGAGGCTTCCCGGTCCATCTGGGAATTAAATAAGCGGTTGCTTGAAAAGAACCTGTGATGACCTTCTCTGGCAGCACGCTCTAGTGTTCTGCCACCTGGACAGTGAGGAGGTTTTTCCTAATGATCAGCGTTAAAAGGGAAGGCACTATTTCCCTGAAATAGTTTACTATGTAAGTGTCATAAATCAAATGCAGTAATGTCAGTCTTTCCAGTGCCCTGATTGCATGATCTGATTCTGATATTCTTAAATACCTCCAATCCCTCTCCAAACAATGGTTTTATCTCCAAGTGACTAGAATGGGTCACAAAAGAATCAATACTAATATTGTCCACATCTTGAGGTTACCATTGAAGCTGTCAGATATTCATGTTCCTCCTGAAGATAGACCATGGCCACCCATGGGAGTCATTTAAGGCATCTGACCCATATTCATTTGTTCTGACTTCACATTATGTTGAGCAACAGCAGAGATTGATTACATTGCAGGAAGTGGAAAGGTCAGAAGAATGAATTAGCTACCAAATTGTCAATGAGGCACCTCTATCTGTATTTCTTTGAAATGGAGGTTCAAGTAGTATTAGGTAGGGCAGAATGAGGCTAAAAGGAATAAAATATAAATTAGTTAAATGATTCCCATCTCAGTTCCAACATCTAAGAAAATCTTCCCTGATTCCCCAGACTAGGTCACTTATATTTCTTACTTTAAGTCCATGGAACTTATTATCATAATTATGAATTTACTTGAAATGATTCTTGCTTCTTGTTTTTTAAAGTCTCACCAGACAGTAAAATGTAGTGATTGAAAATGCGGTCTGTAAAGCCTGATTTTGAATTCCATCTTCAAATTCTTACCAGTGGTGTGGTTTTAGTTTCTTCCTCTGTCCAATGGGGCTATTAGTAGTTGCTACATCATAGAGTTGTTGTGAGGATTAAATGAGTAAATAATTGTAAAGCACTTAAAACAGCGCCTGGCACACCATAAACATGCATCCAATAAGTGTTAGCTATTTTTTTCACTCTTTGAATGTGAAACGAGAGAGTTCTCTATCTCTCATGCAGGACATGTAACAGGGGTGTGGCTTGTCTGTTTAGTGGCCGCTGTTGCTCAAACTTCTGAGATGAGGCGGAGCACACAGGCCAACAGGTGCCGGAGCCCAGGTGGGCGTGTATCGCAGTGTGCTCCTTTAGCCTTGCCATCTGGGGACGGCTGTTAGCCTGCCGGATTCTTGTCCGGCATCCTGGACAAATCAGGTCACATAAACTGTTTAAAAGGTGATGAATGCAGAGACTTGATGGAGCAGTGGATGTGGCTTTCAGCGGGATGAGGAGCTGGAGTGGGAAGGTGGAGGCGTGGGAGACCATCTTTGCCTGGAGTCTGCCGTTCCTGTGGGCGTCCGGCGTGGTTCAGACACCTCTTCCCTCCCTCTCCGTGGTGCTGCCCTACTGCTCTCTGCTGTTCCCTGCTGCTCTGTTCCTCTGCTCTTCTCAACGTTCAGCCGCTTGTGTGTGTGCCCGCTAAGATCTTAGGTTTATATGGGCACAGGATGGAAGGGGGGCACGTGGTAGACCAGAGTGGTCCTGGAAATGCAACTTTTGGACACAAAAACAGGAGTGCCTGTTCTCACTGAGGTCTGTGGGCACAGGCCCAAGGGTGGAACCCTTGCCAGGGACCTTACCCATCTCTACCCAGCATTTCTGCCCCCCTCTCATATCAACTGTATTGTTTTATTAATATCTGCCTCCCTCTTGAGACTCCAGGAAGGCAGAGAACGTGTCTGTTTTGTTCATTCCTGCTGCATTCCCAATACAGAGGCTCCTCAACATACGAAGAGGTTACAACCCAATACACACACCATAAGTTGAAAGTATCTTAAATTAAAGATGCATTCAATACACCTAACCTACAAAACAGCATAGCCTAGCCTAGCTCATGTTAAACATGCTCAGAACACCTCTATCAGCCTGTAATTAGGAAAAGTCCTCTGGCAATATTGCAGAATATTAATTGTTTACCCTCCTGATCATGTGGCTGATTGGGTGCTGCAGCTCAATTGCTGCTGCCCATCATGGTGAAAGAGTGGAGAGTATTGTGCCTCATATCACTATTGTGGGAAAAGATGAAAATTCAAAATTCAAAGTATGGTTTCTACTGAATCTGTATTGCTTTTGCAACATGGTAAAATAAAAAAATCATTAAGTCAAATCATCCTAAGTTGAGTATTGTCTGTATAGGTCACAGTGCCTAGCACATAGTGGGGATTCAACGCATATTTTCAGAACAAATCAAAAAATCCAAAATATGTTGCCTAGAAACATGAATTACTCTGGAAGTGAATATGACCTCAAACACCAAAGGATCGAGTTGGGCTTCTGTAAAACATGACATGAAGAGAAGAAATAGACTAGCCCTATTCTACCAGGAAATCCTAAGTGAGACTATTTTAGAAAACATGATTGGATCCACAGGATATCCAATTTTGCAGTAAAGAACTGTCCCATAATGAGTTTTCTTTTTAATAACAGCTAAAACATCTCATCTTTTTAAGATATTAACTAAAGCAGCAAGCTGTTTGGGTATGATGGTAATGGTTTCTAATGCTTAGCAAATACAGTTGTTTGCCCTTATTATGCTCATTTTAAAGGAAGCCCTTTCGCTTATGTTTAAACAAAAATGAAATACAAAAACAAAGCCTCAAACCAACTAAATGTTAGATAAAGATATTAGAGACCAAGGTAGAGGTAAGACCAAGACGGAGATGTTGATAGAGAAAGAGACAGTAGTGAAGGCAGAGCGGGTATCAAATTGGGGTGGATGGAGACAGAGGCAGCAAAAAAAGACAAATTTGTACAGGTCAGCCAAAATTGATTAATAATAAACCCCAAAATAATCATAATAAATCATAAGCCTCCAAATAATTCCACCAGGACAATTTCTGAGAAATGTGTTATCAACCAAAATGTGAGCTCTTCAGTGGAAAGATAAATTTTAATGCATGATACAGAGACATCCTGAATAGTAAGTCAGCCACCAAATGCCACTGAATGCTTTTCTAAGCCCTGAGATTATATATATATATATATAGACCTGGTAAATTTCTTTTAGCCCTGAGATTATAAGATTATAGTGAGGAACAATGTCTGGGCCCTCTAGGGACTTACAGTTTAGTAGTGAGGAATTGTTCAACAAACTCATAAAGAACTAAGTAAGATAATTTCAGCTATTGACCATGCTCTGAGGAAGATAAAATAATTTCACAAAAAGAAAATATGCATTTGATGGTGGGTAGTGCTGTGAGGAGATTGCTAATGACAGGGTGGACAGCTCTGAAATTTGAGCTGAGACCTGAATGTGAAGAAAGAATCAGCCACATAGAGATCTAGAGGAAGAGGATTCCAATAGATGGAGCAGCGACTACAAGGCTCTGAGACAGGAATTAGCTTGAACCTCAAGGCTTTGGGACCACGTGGGTGGAATAAGTGAGGTGAGAACAGTAGGCAAGGCCAGATCATTTAGGGCAGAGAGTAAAGAGTTTGCATTTTGCTTTAGTTGCAACGGGGAAGCTATTGAAGTGTTTTAAGCAAAGGAAAAACGAGAATTTAGATTTTTTTCTAAAAATCATTCTGCCTGCTGCCTGTGTGTCAAACTGATTACTGTAGAGGCAGTAGTGGAAGCAGAGATACCAGTGAGTCTGACACATTAGTCTGTCACCACAGACCAGATGATAGACATGGAGGCTTACTCTAAAAGCAGTGAGATGATGAAAGTGATTGAGTCCAGGACGTATTTTGGAGTGAATGGGACTAACTGATGGATTAAGGAGTGACATGAAGAAAAAGAGGGATTAAAAGCTGATTTCTTAGTTTTTGGCCTGAGCAGTTGGTGTGACTGATGGTGTAGTCATGGTGACTTGAGAAGGGTGTTGAGAGAAATGAATTTGGCAGGGGTATCTAGAGTGGGGATAGAGAAAAGAAAGTAATACATCCCTCTGGACTTGTTAAGCTTCAGATGCCTAACAGCAATCCTAAAGGAGGTATCAAGAATGGAGTCCAATATATAAGGTCTCTATGTTGGAGAATAAGGGGTATAGATGATATCTAAATGTAGAGTGTAGATAAGAAGAGAGGCAAGGACAGAAGCCTGTGTCATATCAAACTTAGAGAAATGGCAGACTGGGAAGAATCAACTGGTGAGATCAGAAAACAAGGCCTATGAGACTGAGAAGCCTAGACGATAAGGTGTTACAAGAGAGTGAACAACTGTGCCGAAAGGCACGTAGAGGTGCGTCACGTGTACACTGAAAATCAACCTTTTTGGCAAGATTTGATCATTGATGGCTGTGGTAAAAGTTGTTTAGATGGATGGTGAGTTTCAAGGCCTGATTGGATAAGAAAATGTAAAGTGAATAAATACAAAAAAAAATTTTTTTTTTGAGACAGAGTCTCACTCTGTCGCCCAGGCTGGAGTGCAGCGGGGCCATCTCAGCTCACTGCAACCTCTGTCTCCCAGATTCAAGCAATTCTCGTGCCTCAGCCACATGAGTAGTTGACATTACAAGTGTGAACCACCACGCTTGGCTAATTTTTGTATTTTTAGTAAAGACAGGGTTTCACCATATTGACCAGGCTGATGTTGAACTCCTGGCCTCTAGTGAACACCTTGGCCTCACAAGTTGCTGGGATTACAGGCATTAGCTACCACGTCCAGACAAGAAATGAATATTTTAAGTATAGATAAATCTCAGGCTTGTACTGAAAAAAAGTCTATATGAAATAGAAGCTGAAGCAGATGATACTAAGAATATGTGTAAGCTGATGGGAGGTCTCAGTATAGAGAGAAACTGCTGATACAGATTCCAGAACAAGGTCATTGCGGAGGTAAGAGAGAGGAATGAAAAAACTCCTGATCATCTATATAACTGAAAGTTTGCAAAAATATTCTCCCATTCTGTATGTTGTCTGTTTACTCTGTTGACAGTTTCTTTTGCTGTGCAGAAGCTCTTTAGCTTAATTAGATCCCATTTGTCAATTTTTGCTTTTGTTGCAATTGCTTTCGGCATCTTCATCATAAAATCTTTGCCCATGCCTATGTCCTAAATGGTATTACCTAGGTTTTTTTTTTCCTAGGGTTTTTGTAGTTTGGGATTTTACATTGAGGTCTTTAACCCATGGTGAGTTGATTTTTGTATATGGTGAAATGAAGGGGCCCAGTTTCAATTTTCTGCATATGGCTAGGCATGTTCGCACTTCTAAGTGGGAGATAAATGATGAGATTACATGGATACATAGAGGGGAACAACACACACTGCAGCCTACTGGAGGGTGGGAGGAGGAAGAGGATCAGGAAAAATGGTAAATGGGTGTTAGACTTAATACGTAGGTGATGAAATAATCTGTACAACAAATCCCCATGAAACACGTTTACCTGTATAACAGACCTGCACATCCTGCACATGTACTCCTGAATTTAAAATAAAAATTAAAAAAGAAAAGAAAGAAAGCTGTCAGGTATTGCAGAAACTAATTCTGGGCCCACCTCATTTAGATTCATAGTAATCTGAACTTTATTTTCTTGTTAAAAAAATAAGCATTTCCACATTTCCAACATACACCCTTAGTAGCAAACCAGACTAATCTGGGGCAAGAAGAGGAGAGACGTTTCACTGTAGTTGTCCATGATTTCCTCTCCCATCCTCCACGCCAGGTGTAATTGTGTCTCTAACTTCAAGTAAACAGAAACCTAATTGCTTTCTTTTTTATGCAAAATACTAAGGTACTTTCTGGGATGCATAATGATAATAGATGTGTTATTTTAGCTTTTAAAATATTGATAAAACTTCTGACACCTTTCTTTGTCTCCTTTCTCTTAATATTTTCTTCTTTATATACGTCATTTCCATTTTTACTTCATTAGGATATCATTCTATGTGGATCACTGAAATTTCAAAATCATGTCTTCAGTTCTATAATGGTACCTCACTTTAAATAGCAGATAAATAACTGAAAGATTGACACAATATTGATGTTCCTATACTGAGTGATTTTAAATATGCATCAGTGTTGAGCATTTAACCATATTATGAGTAATTTGTAAAGCACAATAAATATTTTCCACACAATCATCTTTAGTATAAAGTAAATGAAGGACACACATTGAGTTTGCACGCATCATGATCCAGCCAGTGCCTCAGACATGTATACACTTGAGCAATTTTGTGAATTCTCTCAGCATTCAGGTTCCACTTTTCTGACTGACATCAGAGAAGATCTGTGCCATCTAATAGAATAAGATTTTATGGGAAAGCAAATCATAATTACTCTTGCCTCTAGGTAGAAATCATATTAGTCAACTTGGAAGGAAAATGACTCATAAAAAATAGACACACTTTTCAGCCATAGGTCAGCCTTCTGCATGTAAATCTAAACTACACATCACCACTTATTTATTCATTCAACCAACAAATCTCTTCTGTGAATTTGTTATCTTCTGGACACTGTTATTTGGAATTTCACTATGTAAAATAGCATCTCTGGCTTCTGAACATTCCAGGGAAGGAAAGAGATGAGTAGATTAACAATGACTATGTCATGTAATAAATTATTGGGGGTTGTACAGAGAGTGATGGGGCAGAAGATAAAGAGAGACAGGTAATGCACCTTAGGGATGAGGCAAGAAAGAGATGTTTAACCACACAAGAAACCTGAACAGAGCTGAGACGTTGATCACCACCTGTGGAAGTCTGTCCTGCAGACCCTGACTTAGCTATGGAGGAATGAAATATGCTCTCACACCTGTACAGTACAAGAGTCAGAATAGGGGGTTGTCAGCTGCTTTCAGAGGGCAATTGCAGCTAACTGACCACTACTCCCTGTTCCTCCTCATATTTATTCAGTATAGATTTAATAACAGAGGTTCTAAGTCAACACACTTGTGGATAATCAACATGGTTAAAAGAGTGGTTTTATGAATGATAAAAGCTTTTGGTTCTGGGACCCAGAATAAACACCATTAATGGGTAATTCTCCTTCAACCTCCCCTTGAGAGGGCCATCCAGCACAAAGTTTACATGAGTAAACAAATTAGAGTAGGGACAAAAGAATGTGGGGTAAACAGACTTAACTGGAGAAGCTTTTATTATCCCTAATCATCATCCTATGACTTAAAGCTCTAACGTAAGAACTGGCTGCCTTCAGCCTGTTCCACAAGTCAATAAAAAACCCTTCAGCCTTCTAAAAGTTTTGAGACTATAATCTATAACTACTCTAATATTTCCCTTAATATTTTGCCAGCCACCCAGCGTGAATCTCAACACACAGCCTTGAAAGTTGGCTGGGAGTTAGCAATGCAAAAAAAGAGGCAAAGCAAGTTCCGGGCAGAGAAAATAACTTACCTGTGGATGTAGAGGCAAGAGAGCTTGGAGCCCTTCGGGAATTCCAAGTTTTTTTTGGAATGGCTTTGAAGGTCATCAGAAACTAAGATATATTTAAACAATTGAACAAACAGGACAAGACAACACCACTGTTGTACTTCAAAGAAGATAAGCATGAGAGCAAGAGTACAAGGAGATGTAACAGTCTGCTCATATATAGTCTGGGAAAGGAGGCAAGAGATCCTGAGTCTTCAGGATCATCCATGACCCAGACAAGAAAGATATGAAATAAATCATCAACATTATGAATTTAGCATTTTGAGATGCTAGACTATGATGTAAAGGCTGGTTAGCAATTCTCTGTTTATCTGGAAATACAGTCATGTGCTGCATAACATTCATGGACCACATATACACCAGTGATTCTATAAATTATAATGGAGCTGAAAAAATCCTTTCACCAAGTATTTATCATACTTCACTGTTTATTGTTATTTTAGAGTTTATTCTTTCTACTTATTTTTGTTTAAGTTAATTGTAAAACAGCTTTAGGCAGGTCCTTCAGGAAGTATTCCAGAAGGCAGCATTGTTATCATGGGTAAGGAAAGCTCCATGCATATCATTGAAGACCTTCCACTGGGAGAAGAGGTAGAGGTGGAAGCCAGTGATATGGATAATCCTGAACCTGTGTAGGCCTAGGCTAATGTCTGTTTGTATCTTTATTTTTATCAAAAAGGTTTAAAAAATGTTTAAAGTTCATAGAAAAAAAGCTTATAGAATAAGGATATAAAGGAAGAAAACATTTTTGTACAGCTCCATAATGTGTTTTATACTGTGTTGTTTCAAAAGTCAAAACTTTTTTTATAAAATTAGAGTTACAATAGTCAGGTGTGGTGGCTCACCCCTGTAATTCCAGCACTGTGGGAGGCCGAGGTGGGTGGATCACCTGAGGTCAGGAGTTTGATCCCAGCCTGGCCAACATGGTGAAAACCCATCTCTACTAAAAGTATAAAAATTAGCCAGGCATGGTGGTGGGTGCCTGTAATCCCAGTTACTTGGAAGCTGAAGTTGCAGAATCACTTAAACCCAGGAGGCAGAGGTTGCAGTGAGCTGAGATTGAGCCATTGCACTCCAGCCTGAGTGACAAGAGTGAAACTCTCTCTTAAAAAAAAATTAGAGTAACAGTAAACTAAAGTTAATTTACCATTGAAGAAAAGATTTTAATAAATTTAGTGTATCCTAAATGTACAGTGTTCAGATATGTTTAGATACCGTTATGTTGTAATTGACTACAGTATTCAGCATAGTAACATGCTATACAAGTTTGTAGCCTAGGAGCAATAGATTATACCATGTAGCCTAGGGGTGTAGTGGGTTATACCATCTAGGCTTGTGTAAGTACACTCTGTGATATTCATATGATGAAATTACCTAATGACAGTATTATCATCATTAGGTGATGCATGACTGTAATAAAGACCTCTCAAGGTCCCTACTTTCTTTGTCAGTCTACACTCACTGGACTACTCTAGGAAACATAACACTAGTCTTTGGAAATTCTTTCCATTTTAAAGCCTAAAAGCTTTTGGCGCAATATGCAAGCAACTCAAAGAAAATAATACCAATAAATGCTAAGTAATGCTAACAAAATGAGTATATTAAATGGTAAATAATTTCAAATAGAAATAATTCCAGGATTCTTACAGTAAATCATATGTAAACCCAAAAAATATATTTTATTAGCTTTGGACCTGTTTTGCATTAACTATATTAGTAATTAGTGTTTCTGTTCTTTCAAGACGTGATTATATGTTTGTCGGAGTGGAGAAGAAAAATTAGTAAATTCATAAATCAGTGTGCTCTTTATTCCTCTCTTCTAAATGGCAATTATTTGTGGCTTAAGCATTACAGAGAGGTGTTAGAGTGTGCATGTTTTAGCTAAGGCAGAATCTTTCCTTTAAAATGCAGAAGGTAAAATTAACCATAAGTATCATTTATATATATATTAAAATTAAGTCATACTCATTAAATATTATATGGAAGACAGACCATCTCAATTCAACAAATTATTAGCCTTTATAATAGAAAGAGAAATATTTCTAATTCACTCCTGCCCCTTAATTTGTGGCATTCTATAAACTGTACAAGAGTTTGAGATAGGTGAGCTTTAAGCACCCTTCCAAACCAAATGACAAAGTCACAAGTGCACTAATTGGTTTCTGGTGCATTGTTCAAACTAAATATTTCTGCCCTATGTGATTATACTGGGCTTCAGTGGATACAGGCAATGATTTGACAAGTAAGTTCACAATAAGGGCCAGATGCAACCCAAATCTTATATTTAAAAACTAGCCAACCAGGCATTTTTTTCATTTCTCATTCCATAACAATGCTCACATAGACCTTCCTGAAAGGCAGCAGACCTGTTCATTCAGGATTCACTGTCCTGGACCTGAGGTGATCACAGCTGCTTGAAGAGCCTTTGAGTCTGATTCCTAATTCATGGGAAAGTACTACCTCTGTGACCAAAGACTTCAAGAACTAAATTCAACATTCCCAATGTCTCTTTACTGTCAACCAGATTTGAATTATACTGAGGTATTCCACAATTCAAGTGAAATAAAATGTCACTGCAGCAAAGCTTAATCA
This sequence comes from Cacajao melanocephalus, assembly GCA_963573385.1. Lineage (NCBI taxonomy): Eukaryota > Metazoa > Chordata > Mammalia > Primates > Pitheciidae > Cacajao > Cacajao melanocephalus. Next base: position 111,508 of record CAUYLG010070404.1, read on the forward strand.
TAATTAGTAAATTGCAAGTTTTGAAATAAGGTGTTAAAATGGAAATGCATTGAGATACTGTTTAACGTCATGCTAATGTTATTTCTAGTGTTAAACTGGTCAGGGTCAAGTAGCAAGCAATGAGTATGAATCAATAAAAAATGTTTAAATTCTCAAATGAAATGAGAAGCCATTATACAATAAAGCTGATTTAATAATTATGAAATTATTCTGGAATGATAAATAATGTATATAAAAGGCATATTATGTCACAATTAGTTGAACCATGGTTTTGACATACAAAAATCCTTACGTCAATTTTTTAAATGTCTTGAGAGCATATAATTGAGGGAAAAAGTTTATGTCAACTGTGGTATCAGTTCTAGAGAGTCTTAAAAAATAAAAATAATCAGCATTTGGCTGAGTTTTTATTCTTAATGCAATAAAACAAATTAGCATGTGACCTATGTCATCTCTTAATAATAGTTTCAGGCTGCATTGACATAATCTAATTTCTATAGGGAATTTAATTTTCCTGCTAGACAGTTTAATTATCTGGTGCATATTTCAATAGTTCCCATTATCAGAAAATATGCCCGAGTTTGTCACAGAGAGTGTCTATAACAATGGTTTTAATATTCAATAAATTTTAATTATCTTGTAAATCATCTGCCTGTGTATGTCTCTTCAAATGTTACTTAATTTGGCCAAAACCTAGGTGATGAACTGGGAACTAAAATCAGTCCTAGAGCAACATTTTTATTCCAAAAGTTCTTAAAATTCAACAAATAATCTTACTTTTAATAATATACAGATTCAGAAGTTGACATTAGATTTGAAAATTATATCTAACTTTAATAACCTACTGCAGAAATGCCTCTTTTATCCTTGCCTGGGTTATTGATTCCACCATTTCTACTGTCCAGGAAACACATATGTAAATGCATTATGTCCTCTATTTCTATAATATTCTCCGCTTCATAAAGCACTTTGACACGCATAATATCATGTGATCTCTACATTGGTCTGAAGTAGTTGTTTGACAGTTATTATTATTCTCCAGTCTCAGGTGAAAAATGCAAGTCCAAGTTCCCCACAAGAGTCCTCATCTCTAATCCAGTCCTGACCCTCCTCAATGCTGCTAAAGCTGATCTATTGCACCTATGGAATAGTCTGTGATGTATTTTCCTCTTATGAAACAATATTAAAACATGCTAGGTATGCTTTCTCTTTAGCTCTAAGCATATTAAAAGAGACTGCAATGGATTAATGAAGGTAGGCACAGTGACATGGCAAAACGGACAGCAGGTACCTAACACTGACAGGAGAGAGAAAATGCATTTTCTAAAGAAGCTCGAGAGCTCCAGCATTACCACAAGCTCAGCTCTACTTGGTTCAGTCGACACGGAAACCAGTTGTCTCTGCAGCCTCTGAGCACATAATGGTCTGGCATCTAGGCATAATGATTGGTATTGACATCAGAATACTATGAGTCATTGGGAAAGAATCAATTACGCCAGCACAAAGAAGTCTGCTAATGATAATTAACAATAGTAATAATAAGGCTAATATTTACCAATCACTCACTACGTGGGAGGCATGCAACGCTTCTTAATTGTCAGATTCTGCTTTCAGATTTCTAGCCACCTCCTCTCTTCCCACTCATCTATGGTCCTTTGACCTCCACCTGCAGACCTGGTCTTACTCCAGTAACAGAGGCTAGTCCAAAATGTAGGCAGGATATCTATGAAGATATTTGTCTCAAATCTAAAACTCAAAAACTACATCACCATTTCTTTTAGACTGGCTCAAACTGTGGGCCTTATTTCTTGTCTACCACTGTCCTATTGCTAATCTATTCCTCAATTTGTTTCCTGTTCCTGATGATACTTCCCTCTAGATTTCAAAATCTGGAAGGAAAATATTGTATTGATCACTTTCACTACTGTAGTCTCAGTAGCCAGTACCTGGCACAAAATAGGTACTCACGTGCTCGTTAAATAAACTGAATGCACCACCACTCTAGCTCTTGCATATCAGGTCTCTTAGAGTAAACTTCCTAATCTCAGCATGGTCACCATCATTATAAACTACCACTTTCTGAGTATGACTGTGCTGATGCTTTGTATACATGGTGCTATTTAATCTTCACAAAATTTATAAGGTAAATTTTCATTGCACAAAAGAGGAAAATGGTTTTCACAAGATCTCACATATATAATTGGTAAATCAAAGAACAATAATTCAAATGAAGATGTGAGTGACTCCAAATAAAGCCACCTCCTTCTAGACACTCCTAAAAATTGCAGTGACTTTCTGAAGTTCTGACCAAGGTTTTGGACTTCATTGCTTACTAATAGTCTTTCTTTATGTCAAATGTCCACATTTCTAATGATTACCTGTTCTTGGATCACTCTTCCCCATATTGGAATATATTACCTAAACAAACCGCCCTCCTAAGTCACCATATGACTAAATATCTTCTGTAGCCACATCCTTTGATCAAAGCTCTCTTATCCCCAAGTATGTTGGTGGGACTTTTTAAGCCCCAAAAGTTGCATTTGTGAGGAGCATAATTTATATGAGTGCGCTGGGAAAATAGGACCCAGATAATGAGTGAGTCAAAGGCTTTCAAGATCACCAAGGGTTGGGTGAGGAAAACAAAGTGTAGCCATACAGAACAAAAGGCAGAAATGGGATGAAATATAGATGAATGAGTTGTTTATCATAATTAAGTGGAATTATCATGAAAAAAATCCATGATTAGAAGCTCAGTGCAGGTAGCTTAAGTGATTATCACCAATCAACCTGCTATGCCCTGATACTCATTTCTGTAAATCATCCTGGGGCTCAGAAGGATTGGTTAGCTCAAAGAATGTAGCATGCATGCTCCTGCTATTTCTTCTGCCTGAAGACATGCAATTCTCTATCCATGGCCTGGTATATAATGGACTTTAAAATAATTTGTTGTATGAATAAATAAGCTGATTGTCTTTGAAGGCAGTAGTGTCATGCATGTCAACACTTTCTTCTAATTGTGTCTACTCTATTTTAAGAAGTGGGCTCTGTTCCAGATCACCAAACCTCTTAGCCTTTCCAACCCTAATGCAGTAAAATAGACCATACTCCACCATCACCAGCGATATTATGTCAATTGCACCATGCAGTGATAAATCCTGCCTTCTGAAGCATTCATTATATTTTACTACACTGTTGTATATTCTTTAATATATCAGCCGCTCAAAAACCCTGAGGGGTATGTGCTAAGATCTTTTTTGACATCCCCATAGGTGATGTTTGAACATAGTATAGATTATAGTTTTGACCATGAATTTCCATAGAATCTAAATGAAAACTTTAGGTGAGCATTTCCAAACTTGCTCACTCTACCAAACACAAAACTGATCTCATTCATTATGCAGCTATCATTCTTTTCTCAAGTGTTGTTCATGAAGAAATACAAGTTTTGTCATTTCACAAGAATTGCTACACATGGAAGGTTGAGTGAAGAAAACAACTGGGAAGCCATATGCACATTGGGCAGCAGGCTGGAGCCCCTCCCTGACTCCCATGGCCCAGTGGCACAGGGAACGTCATTCTAACTCATGCCTCAGACATCTTAAAAGTGGCTTTATTCCATGGACCTTTAGGACTACTTGCAAATAATGGGAAATTATTAAATCTATAAATGTCAAGGATCTATGTCACATGTTGCTCTTATCAAGTAGAGGAAACAGTATAGAATAATGGTTAAAAGCACAGGCTTTTGAGTCCAACAAATTGGAGTTTTGAATTTAGGCTCTATTTTTATTTATTTATTCACTCATTCATTCATTCATGAGACAGAGTCTTACTCTGTCTCCCAGGCTGGGGTGCAGTGGCATGATCTGGGCTCACTGCAACCTCCCCTCCAGACTCAAGAGATTCTTGTGTCTCAGTCTCCTGAGTAGCTGGGATTACAGGCATCCGCCACCACTCTGGGGTTTTTTTTGTTTTGGTTTGTTTTGGTTTTTTTAGTGGAGACAGGATTTCATCATGTTAGACATGCTTGTCTTAAACTCCTGACCTCAGGTGATCTGCCACCTCGACCTCCCAAAGCACTGGAATTAAAGGCATGAGCAACCACGCCTGGCCCAGGCTCCATTTCTTAGTAGTTGTGTCACCTTGGGAAAATTATTCACTTTTTCTGAACCTTTTTTATGTCATCTATTGCAGTCACCTCATGAGGCCATTGTGAGGATGAAATAAAACAATATGCATAATGCACTAGGGACATCAGTAGGTATTAGCTTTTCGTTTGTATACTTATTATTAAATTACAATTTCTGGGCAGGGACTACACCTTATGCTTGCCTGTGTCCTTAATTTAACCATAGAAACAGTTACTTTATTTAAAAGCCTGGACTTCTAAAGGAATAATCTTTAATTTTCAGAAGAAAAGGTATTCCAAATAACATAGGTCAAATCAGATGTGAGATAATGAGAAACAGAAAACCTCCTGCAGCCTCTTTGGCTGAGGAGAAGTGATAGCCGTGTAGAAAGCCTGTTCTGAGCCTCTCAAATGTATTTAGTAATCAACCAACTGATGAAAAGAAGGAAATTTCATCTCTGGTAAAAGTAGTGCAAATATTATGCTCACTTGAGGTTTCTAGGCTTTGACCTAGCTCATTTGATTCCCCTGACCCTGGAAAGAGCTGAGAGAATGCATTTTTTTCTCTGCTTTTAAACCCAGCCCCATCATCTCTTTTTTTCTGTCAGGGAATCCCTCAGAGCTCTCTGGCAAACTCTTTACTGCAGGCAATCCTGTTTTTAAAACTCTTAACTGATCTGGAAAATAGCAGAATCTGTGCTCTCTGAGAGAACAAAGATTGATGACAGATCTCCAGGAGCTGGCACCAAGAATTCCTTAACTTGCCTGCAGAGTGGCACTGAAGCTTGTTACCAAAGAAAGAAGAGTTGGGAGCATGGGGAGAACTCTACTGGGAACATAGTATCTCCCAAATAAATAGCCTCTCCCAACACAATACAGAGCAGGTCTGTTTTCCTGCTAAGAAGTTGGTGCAATTTATGTTTGTAAAAGCTATCTATTGCTGAGACCATTGTATGAAAACAGACAAGAGAAAGGAGAAGGAGGCAACACAAATACAAATATCGTATTGCAGTCAGTCACGTCCAGAGGAACTAAACTCTATAAGCCAATTGTAACAGCTATTATTTATGGGCCCTCACTCTGAGCCAGGCATTTTCCATGCATTCTCACATTCTCACATTTAATCCTCAGATGAATCCGTAAGGTAGGAAGTAGCACTGTCCTCATTTTACAGATGAGGGAGGTATGACTCAGAGATGCTAAATGACTTACAGAAGGCCACAGAGTGCATAAATCATGGAGAGGGAACTTAAGCATAGGTTGACCTGACTGCTAAGTCCTAACCACTATACTGCTTCTCAAAAGAGGACAGAAAAGCCGAACTGTGGAAGAAGATACTGACCCCACCAGCAAGGAGAACTTGGAACTTAAGGACACTGTAGACCCTACTGAAGAGAACAATGGCGAATCACACATGAAATATAGAAGCAGGGGGTAGCTCCAACCAGTTATCTGGGACTAGGAAGATAGTACCCAGTCAAAGAAGAATGGGTGGTCAAAATGAAACTACATTTTTAGTTAAATGTGTCTACTTTTTTAAAGCATTATATATATTTACCTATATAGTGATCAATAGTTTTCAAATACATCTCGTTTTTTTCTAAAGTCCCAGTTAGAGAATGCTTGTATAGTGCAAATACTCGTATCTCCCAACTCCTACAAATCATAATCACTAAAATAATATTTCCTAGTTTCTTGTCTCTCTCCTAGTTTCACTTGATCTTATTATTTCACTTGATCTTATTATTTCACTTGCAGTAATTTTCATGACTTCTAGTTAGAGGAAGTGTTTATTCATCCAGTTAGTTACATATTGTCTATCTCTCATCCACTATAAAGTCAATGAGAAATGCCTTGCCGAGGTCATGTCTCACAGTAGGAGCTTAAAATTGCTTTTCCTGATTGAATAAGTGTTCAGTAAAGGATTCTATTTCCTTATTGACCAGTAAATGTTTTATACATTTGGTGAACATTAACTCTTTACCTACTGAATTTATTACTAATATTCTCTTGTTTTTCATGTTCCTTTATTTTTTTTGATAGGTGTTTAAAACTAGAAATAAGGTGTGCTCTGATAATTTAATGTTTGCCTTTTATTATTGTAATTTCTGATACATATTTAGCTATTTGGTCTATCTTTTAATGATTTGATATTGTACTTTTAGCTCTTTAATGGCCTGGGATGTATTTTTAAGATATGATATAATGAAGAATTTAATTGTTATTTTTCTAACTAATCTATTTTCTCAAATTTTAATCTATTTCCTTCCCTATTTCTTTGTGATTTTAATTTATAACATAGTAATTTAATATATTTAATTGACTTACTTTTTTATACATTAGCATTTGCTCCATTTATTTCCCTATTAGTACTCTCCTGTGTCAATTATTATTGCTTTATAAAAATTACATTTTATAACATATTCAAATATCCTCCAAAACAAGGCCTATCATTTTCTTTTTCCAATTTTTTTTTACCACTCTTGCCTGATTTTTCTATATATGGAACTTTAATACTTTACAGTCTGATCCATAGCAGGTTAAGCAATCTTCTCCCACAGCACTGAATGATTCTCTGATACTTTGAACCAACTTCTTGATGACTCCTCTCTGGCTGAAGCTCTGCACTTACTTGGCATTTTATTCCATGAATGCGTGGCAGCATGCACACTCCCCATTCATATTTCCTGCCCTTATGCTTTTGGACATTTCAGGCTCCAAAACAATGTCTAAGCGGATTATGATGGAACAAAATCCCCAAAATCAATGGAGTAGAGTGGAGTGTCATCTCCACTAGAAATGAAGATTCAATTCAAAGTGCAGAAGAATTACATTTGAAAATTTTTTTAATTACCTATTTAGGTGGACATATACAGCTTTGTGTGTACAATCTGTATAATAACATAGCTACATTGAAGTATGTGATAATGTAAATAATATGCTATAATAAATAGTACATTCATTTAAGGGAATAAGAATTATCAGTACTATTTAAATTCATATTTTCTCCCACCTACCTCCCTCTTCTAAGCCTGTTTATTTTAATGCATATAAATTGAATTTAAAGTTTCACTCTATCTGCATGGTAGAGACAGGCTTCTTGCTTCTTGAGTTGTTCTGTTTCTGCATCTCTGATTTAGAAGACAAACAATTGGAAATTATTTTTAAAATCTTTATATCTTCTTTCAAGCCATGAGTTTGCTCTTTTGCAAACAACAAACCATATGTAAGACACAGAATTTTCATTCTCAATTTGACTCAATAGGTCTTGTTTAATTTTCGTCCTGGATTTTGACAAAAATTTTACTGTCAGGCTTGAATTTTAGTGTTGTTAAGTTTTCGTAATCTTTGTGCACACATGTGTATGTGTGCGCACATGCATCCAGGCACACATGTGTGTGCCTTTGTCCTCATATGGGGAGAAATTGGAAAACACTGCATCTGAGGCTGCTACATAAGTAATATATTATTAGATGCTGCTAAACTATTATTTAATAAAATTTTTTGAAGAAATATGTCTCAAATCTGTGTCAGGATTAACTTCAACATCTGGAATTTCTCAGCAGAGTTGTAGGGGGTAAGTGTGATTATATGAATTAATTATTATCCATTGTGAGGGTCTTCATTTCACTCCCATGTCTTTCTCTATCTCTCATGCCAATTGCACTTGTCTCTCTGTCTGATACTAAATGCTCAATATAATTAGCTAATTCAACTTCCTATTTAGCAAGAAAGCAACAATTTCATCCCTGCCTCTTATGCCATACTATTGATTTTTAAATCTGTCCTATGGGTGATTCGGAGGTTATGGTGCAGGAGAATGATATGGTCATATTTGTGTTTTAGGAAGAAAACTGGCAACAGATTAGGGAGCTGAAGCCAAGAAAACAGTTGGGAATAATTTGTTCTTGCCAGCTAAATGTAGAGCTTGTCTTCCATTGCTTTTTGCTTCTAGAAGAGGGTTAAGACAGAGGAGGAAATAAAAAGGAAGAAGGAAAGGAAGAAAGCTAAAAGAGGAGGGCAGAAAACAACACAGAAGCAATTTATATAAATCAAAAGGAGGAGTGGGGAAATGAAGATTCCATTTCTCTGACCTCAAAATCCTGCTAGTAGCTCAAGCCTGGACACCAGTAGCTACCTACTGGATCCTGTCTCCTGGTTTTTGAGACCTTTCTCTCTTTTGCCTCTCACATCTGATCCTGTCACTAAATCTTTGTTAATTTCATTTCATTTTATTCTATTCTATTCTGTTTTTGAGACAGAGTCTCTGCTGCCCAGGCTGGAGTGCAGTGGCACAATTTCAGCTCACTGCAACCTCTGCCTCCAGGTTCAAGCAATTTCCAGCTAAATTTTGTATTTTTAGTAGACACAGTGTTTCACCATGTTGGCCAGGCTATTCTCAAACTCCTGACCTCAAGTGATCCCGCCTCAGCCTCCCAAAGTGCTAGCAGTACAGGCACAAGCCACCGCGTCTGGCCAATCCTTTTTAATTTTAAAAAGACCATTTTTCATTACCCTCCCTACCATGAACAGCAGTAGAACACTTAGCATGTAATCAAGATCCTGGGGGGCTTTTAATTTCCCATCCCTGTTAAAAGCTTCCCAGGGATGGTTTTTCCAAAACTCTGTTTCTATCATTTCCAGCCTTGCTCAAAAGCTTAATTTGGAAGAACAAAAGACAAAATCTCAGAATAAATTTTTAAGACTCCATCCAACCTACTATCATGAGTACCTATGGTCAGTTTTCCTCAGGTAAACCTCCGTGAAATCCTCACTTTTTATTCTACACATATCAAAGTCCTTTAAATCCTTCAAAGAGTTAAAGTGCTGCATAAATTCTATTTCCTGTTACACATTTTTGGTAGGTATGTAACCAGGTTTTGGGGTGCCGGGGAGGCACAGCTCCCCAGAGAGAATGTTGTAGGTTCTTGGTCTCTCGCTCTCTCAAGAATGAGAGAGGGGACCACAGCAGGTGCGCAGTACGCTCATAAATACCGAACCCAAAAAGTGTTGCAGAAGAGTGATTTATTTAGGTAGAGAAAGAGAAAAAAAAGTATAAGAGAGAAAACTTCCACGAAGAGTGTGTGGAAGGGAATCCAAACATGGAGTCCAAAGGGGTGTGGAAGAAGGGGACTTTTAACCTGGGAGGAACCCCCACCTTCTTCAAGACCCCTGGCCAATGAAAGGAGTTCCTTAGAACTTCCGCTGGAGTGATTGACTTTTGACCCTTTCCCACGTGTGCAAAAATTAAAACAGAGACTGTTAAATCTCCTGGATGGAGAAGCATGGGAAGGGGGCATGGCGCTGGGAAGTTCTTGCACTTAAACCTACGCCCCCTTGTTAACCCGGAAAAAGAACACATTCCCTCAGGTAGGGACGGACCATACTTCTTTGTTTCATACAAGGGCTTGAAAGTTTACTGAGAAAGCCTTCCTTATTTCTAAATGCATATTATTGAATGCTTAGTAAGCTCTTAAAAACAATCTACTAGTTCTCAAAAGAAATATAGTTAGTTCAACTCCACCAATATTTATTGTGCCCCTAACATATATAAAACATTGTGCTAAACATTGTCAGGATGTCAGTATTCAAGGATAAATATATCAGATGTTTGCTCTTGAGAACAAAAATTAACAAATGTATTCATTGGAAGACTATTTCCACTTCAATTATATGATTAATTTGTGACTTCTCAAAAAGATTCTCTTCTTCCGTGAAGTTTGAAAATTCCACACGTAGATAAAATTGTGAGAGAAGTTACATCAGTGTGTTTAACGGCACAGATTTCACCCTTCACAGCAGGAATCCGGGTTCAGAAGATACAAAAAAGTAATCAAGCCTTTAGCATTGCACTATACATTTAGTTTTGATGTATGTATTGCTAATTATTCTGTACTTATTAGAAGTGTCTTCCTTAAGGGGATACAAGTTTAGGAAATGTGATGCATCCACCTTTCATATCATTCTTATAAAAGCACCTGCACCGTACCAAGATTTCTCTACCATTAATTTTAAAAGGAAGCAAAAGTAATTTCTTCTCATTATTGCATATGAGAGGAAAGTTTCACAAATGAGGTCTTAATAGCAATACTAAGAAATGGGAAACCATAAAAGAGACTGCCTATGAGGCAATAGACAAGCTTGACAAAAATCCTCAACCAAATGTATGATTATGTTACCTCTGATATTAACACCAAAAACCATCTGCCCTCTGGTACTCTTAGCAAAAATTATTAAGAAATCAGTTGTAAGGAATCAATGGTTCCATTAGACAGGAAGCATAGTTTGCCAAAGTATGGGAATTTTTATCCCAGAGGTATGTGAATATCACAGTGAAATGAAAGGATTAGGCCTCATAGGAAAAAAAAAGTACCCTACGTTATAGTCTTTGGCCAATGCTTTCTAATTCTTCTTTTTCATATCTTTAAATACAGAATCCCCTTCACCTACAACTGAGTTTAGAAAATTCATTAAGTTCTGATGCTGATGTCACTGTCTCAATCCTGACCATGAACAACTGGTACAATTTTAGCTTGTTGCTGTGCCAGGAAGACTGGAACGTCACGGACTTCCTCCTCCTTACCCAGAATAATTCCAAGTTCCACCTTGGTTCTATCATCAACATCACAGTTAACGTCCCCTCCACCAAGGACCTCCTGAGCTTCCTACAGATCCAGCTTGAGAGCATTAAGGACAGTACACCCACAGTGGTGATGTTTGGCTGCGACATGGAAAGTATCCGGAGGATCTTCGAAATTACAACCCAGTTTGGGGTCATGCCCCCTGAACTTCGTTGGGTGCTGGGAGATTCCCAGAATGTGGAGGAACTGAGGACAGAGGGTCTTCCCTTAGGTCTCATTGCTCATGGAAAAACAACACAGTCTGTCTTTGAGTACTACGTGCAAGACGCTATGGAGCTGGTTGCGAGAGCTGTAGCCACGGCCACCATGATCCAGCCAGAACTTGCTCTCATTCCCAGCACGATGAACTGCATGGAGGTGGAAACTACAAATCTCACTTCAGGACAATATTTATCAAGGTAGGGTGCAAGGTCTAGGTTGTATCCTCATTCACAGGGCTGTGACAGGAAGTAAAACTCCCTTATCTGTCCCCTTTTCAGAAATCTTGACTCTGAGTATAGCTTTAAACTTTAATAATATTTCTTAGAGGATTTCTGGTTATAGAAGTTAGTATTTCATGATCTGCTATCTGTAATTTGATCTATAGACTTGCAAGTACATGGTATAGTGGAAGCGCTCAATCCTGCTTTTAAAACTTGGTTTAGCTTCTTACTAACTGTTGTGTTCTTGGAAAGTTATTCAAAAGCTCCAAGCGTCAGTTTTCTAACTAGCAAAATAGAGTAATGAATAGCTTGGTATAGTATAATATACCATGAAATTATATATAAGAAGGACCTAATGCCATGCTTAGCTTATAGTAGAGGCAAAATAAATGTTTCTTTTCCTGCCCACTCTTTTCCATATTAATAAAATTGAACAAATTTCTCTAAATCTATACAAAGAAAAAAATTAGTCAAGGAAGAAACGGACTTTTCTCTCTCCTCCATGGCCTCCATGCTTAAGGCAGTATAGAGTAGTAAAGGCAAAGACTCTTGAACTCAAGATCAGACCATCTGAACTTGAAATTTGGCTCTGCCACTTACTACTTGAGTGACTACATCAAGTTACTTAACTTCTCTGAGCCTTAATTCCCTGTGTTCTATATTCATTTATGAAAAATGGATATAACAGTAGATCCTTCTACCCTTAGAATCACTGTGATTGGTGATAGGAAGATAGATAGATAGAGATAATAGATGGTAGATAGATAGTAGACAAACAGGATAGATTAATAGAGCTAAGAGTGCCATAAGAATATTATACGTATATACTGGTATAATATTATTTGTTTCTACATTTGTGATTATATTTGTCTATTTTTAAATTAAATACATTTCTGCTTCAGTTCTTCAATATTATTCAGAAACTAGAGTTAAAATGTCCATTTAAAATAGAGAATAACACATCATATGGAAATGGTTTTGGTGATCCTCAGGAAAAGGGGAATATCCTTAAAGGATATTTCATAAGGGCTTAGATTTTATTCTAAAAAAAAAACCACCTATGATCAGAGAGGCCAAGTCGGAAGATTATAATTTCTTCAAAGATGAAGCTTTCTTTGCAGACTAAGCCCTGTTTTTAGGCTGTCCTGGAACAGTGGCATCTGACTATGTTGAGGACTACAAGGCAACCTCATAGCATCTTACCTTTAAAAAAGACATGATAAAAGGTCAAGAAGTGTGAAGAATTGTACATTTAATTATATGTATATATACACACACACATATACATATACACACATATACACACACATATATGTGTGTATATGTGTGTATATATAATTAAATGTACAATTAAATATGTATGTACATATATATATATATATATATACACACAAATTGAGCACCAACTATGTACAAGGCAATATGCCAAATGCCATATGTGAGGGAGAAGTGAAAGACTGAGCACAATCAGTAAACTTCTTAAAGAATGTTAATAAAGCAAAATTATTCAAATGTATTTATTACAAATCTATTAATAAAATTAGATGTTCTATCATCTGAACGTTCCATTTTTCCCACATTATATTTTAATTTCCACAAGATTAAAATCCATGCATATTTTATTTTACAGCCACTCTCCAGATATAATCTATTTGAGTGCTAGCACATAATTAAGGTTCAGAATTTTATCTAAGACAAGAAACATTCTCCTTTACAACATACAAGGAAAGCTTTGATTTATAATTTCAAATAGTCATTGTTTTGGAAGGACAGTAATAAACAGCAGCCAGGAAAAACCACTTATGAAAACTACATTGAGTTGCTTAGCATCTTTCTGTCTCATGTAAAATGGAGAATGCAAGAAAAATGATTCTGTTTGGATCCCAAAAATGCTTAGAAACTATAGAGAGGAATATTTGTTGACTTAAGTTATATATACCTTAGGGTCTCATTTAGTAAGATCAAACCGATCTTTCTGGCTCCTCAAGATTTAATTTATATTAAAATTATGTTCTTCCTTCCACAAAGATCCCATGGCATTTTGTATGTTAAATTATACAAAGGTACTTGGTCCATTCTATTATCATTATGTGCCTATATGTCTGACTTCTGAACTAGAATATAAATTCTATTAAGTGGAGACGTTGTTATTCAGCCTTGTCCAATGCCTAGCATATAGTAGGCTTTTAATAGATATTTATTGAAATCGACATAGAAAGAAGGAGAGGTAACTTTCTGTTATATTTACATCCTACATCATCTGTTGCTATAGAAGAAAATGGGTGGTTGGCAGACATTGTCTAAATTAAATAAGTACTTTTTAAAATTTACGTAGATACTTACCGGATGGTTTCTGTTTGGTTTTCTTTCTCTCACTCGCTTGCTGACTCTCACTATTGCTCTCTCTCTCTCTCTCTCTCTCTCACACTCTTTCTCTTTCTCTCTCTCCTTATGGTGGGATGTAAGATTAATTGTTTACTTCACAAACTTTGAAAACTGTAAAAGAAGATTGTGAGGTTTTAAGCCCAGCAGTAATTTACAACGGGTCAGTGACAATATTTTCATCATGATGAATGTGTTTGAGAAATGAACCCAAAGAACTTCAGGAAGTATGCCTAAGATTTTTTAAAATCCTGAGGGATACAGGCAAAGAGAAAGTTTGAAAAGTGTTCCGGAATGAGTCAAGGGAAATGAGCAAAAGCCGGCAAGGAGCCTTTATAATGAGTAACTGAAAAGCTGCCTTAAGCCATAAAACATCTGTGGATTTTCCATCATCTTTATTTATTTTGTTTAATATAGTCTTTTAGAAAGTTAGTTATTCTCAGTCCATAAGTCACATCTGCATACAGTAATTTTCTTAATTGTTCTTAAATTTTGTAAGGCTGACCCCACTTCTTCACTGCGTAATGAAAGTCGGGAGGATAATGAGCCATGGATAGTGAATGTCAGAGTTATGCAAGTTTTCATTTCTTACACAGTCATTTTCAGTTTGGGCTGACAGAACTGTTAACATCTTAAAATGTTAATGAAATCACCAAAAACATGGCATTTTCAGCTCGGCTTTTAGATGAGAAAAGTCATTTCTCATGGCAGACTACATACACATAATTACAGGTATTAGAGATTTCATGCTTCTTAGGTCCCCACATGCCAGAGCAAATGTCCATCATAACTAAATGTAGACAAAACATTCAGGGACCAAGTTCATAGCATAATCTGCAACAATATATTCACAAGTTGTTTTTTTAAATGTTAATTACTTGGAGCAGTTATTAGTGGAATAGTATTTTGAGAATACCTTTAGAAGTGTATACGAACAGATGTTTTTGCCCAGCCAATGACCATGTGTTGAACTAGGGTGAGGTAGACAAAATGAAGAATTGAATCCTGACATCTGGGAACTCACAGTCTAGTGCATGAGATCAAAATGTAAGTAAATGGTTATAAAACAATGGGATGTGTGATTTATAAGAATAGAGATATATTCAGCTATACAGAGGGAAATAATTAACTCTTCTCAGAGATTTGGTGATGAGGGGGAAAACACTGGAATTAGATCCTGTAAATGAATAGGGGTTTTCAGGTTTGGGACAAATTCACAGAGAAAATGGCATACACAAATTCACCAAGACCTGAAAGATAAATTTAGCACGGTTGGAGCATTAATTGCATATGAAAAGGATTCGAGATGATTCTGAAAAAGTAGTCAATTTGATAACATACCATACAGAGCTTTTATGCCAAGCTAAGACATTTGCATTTTATATCCAGAGCGGATGTCAGCTGAATGGCAGAACATTAGCCATTACATATTTTTAAAAATCATAATCCTGTAACAAATTGACCAAATGAAGTAAGACAGTATAAAAGCCTTGCAAGGAATTTTTTTAAAACATTAGGATATAAACATTGTTTTTATTTCTCAAAATTGGTTTTAGCCTTGCCCACATTTACTCCCTTGCTGCATTCTGAACATTGGACTCTGGGGAAAGTGAAAAGGAGTTTGAGAATTTACCTGCTGTTCCCAGGATTGTGCTTTGCCCATGCTTTTCCTAAAGGCCCTAAGTGCTAATAAATTCATTGTTCCTGCAGGGAACGCTCCATGAGTTGGTCATAATCTAGCCAAGAGCATTTATCTTTTCTTTAAGAATTCCAAGACAAGGGCACGACAGACACCTTGTTCCTCTTGGCCTGAGAAGTCCCTGACCCTTTGGCTAATTAGTCATAATCCTGATAGTTTATTCTAGCTTCTAATTGGACTGTAGAATCCTGCCTTTCTTCTTTGAACAGCTTCTGCAATTCTGTTGTGTATCCCATGAGAAATGAATCAAGTAGGCAGTGATTAATTCATTATTTTGTTCACATATATTTGTTGAAATTTACTAATATGAGGTCAAGTCCTTGTCTGGAAACACAAGGAACAGAAGACAGGAGGCTGTGCTGTCAGGAAGCTAGCAACTCCCTTCTGTTCTTCTATCAGGAGAAGGCATACTCATCTAACTGCTCATAGCTGTATCCATTTTCCTTATCCCGGTTGTTCGGTTATCCTTCTTCACTGGGATAACACCCTTTATACCAGTGATTATACTCTGCTGGTGCTGGCATTTCTAGCCCTCCCTCCTCAGTTGACCCTGAATTATGATTCAATGCACTAGAGACTCCTTTCCCTCCAAACTATGTTTATCTTTAAGCTTATATGGTCAAGCAATATCAATATTCACAGGCCTTTTTTTAACAGTAAATGTTTTAATTATTGATTCTGCATGTATTATTAAGAGCCTATTATGTGCCAGGCATTGTGAAGAATTAGGAAATCTTCAAAAAAAATGAATCGAACAAATGTCCATTCAGAAAACCTGACATATAAATTGATAATCATCACAATTCAACTCCGAACATTAGCAGAGTTCCAGAATAACTTGAGGCTGCATGCTGTAATTCTAATTTTGGAGATTCCTGTCCACTGTTACCATAACTTAGTGGCACTGTGACCATGTTAAAGTTATTTAACTGACATAAACTTTAATTTCCTTAACTGTAAGGATACTCATCTCAAAAAGTTAAGTAGTATACCTAAGGTCATTCAGCTAGTACTTTGTGGAGGAAGATTTAAACCAGTTTATCTAAATCCATATTCCATGCTCTTTCAGAATTAGTATAAGCCTTCCTTAATTGGGATCCTATTACTTTTGAATTTATATTCTTTTAGCCCAAAGCTATACAAATCAGGAGGCATGATTATTCCTATATAAGCATTCTTGTCCTAAGGACCTCTACCAAGACAAACTGGTCAACCCATATATTTCAACATATATTTAAAAGAAACGCAGTTGCATTGAACATGGAAGCCAGGGGTTGGAGGCTGCTTAACACACTAGCTCCCTGGAGGCCCAAGAATAACACACTGCTTATGGCTGATCCAGTATATCCAACTATTACTCCTAGGTTAACTTTCTCTGCTAGAGCTACTAAGGTGTTGATACTTCTAGAAAACACACACTTTGGTTCATGAATCTCAGGGATCAACATTTAAGGTCTGTATGTTCAGATGTTTTCAATAGGAATCCTTGTCAATGGAATCTGGCTGAAATCCTTTGAGATTGCCTCTCCCTCCGAGTCACTTAAGTCATGCCAAGAGATGAGTCTAATATTTTTCCTAAGTCATGGGGAGGGTCTCAAATAAGGGACACTGGAAAATGTGTATTCCCTCAAGACCCTAGTTTGATGAATACAGCTCAAATTTACTTAATCTAGGATTCAGCAGATTTTAAATTGTGGAATGTTTATCAATTAGGAGAGCCTCCAAGCTTTTATTTGCTTGAGAAGAAATTGTATTCTTTGTTGGCTTTTTCACTTTGTATGCAGCTACTGTGAAATCTGGAAATCTGCCAAAATGTATGAAACTGTACAAAGTAATTCTGAAGCTCTGTTCTGATTTTCAGATTTATCTCTCAAGATCACTTCAATCTGCATACCTTATAACCCTTAGATAGATGTTTGACTGGTAAATAATGCATAATGTCTTATTGCCAGGGCTATGCCAGGGCAATACTTAAATGAACATCAACACCTTGGCTAGCACTGGGGCCAGATCCAAAAAGCCAGAATAAATTGAGTTGGGATGTTACACAATGTGACCAAGAACAGTTCAAGGGCTAGGCAGAGATTATAATTGTATAGAAGAGTCAAGGTTCATACCAAAAAGCCAAAGGTAAGGACAATGATATAGGGGTATGGAATAAATCAAACTGCTAGTTAACATATCAGAGAAGCAAACACAGAGAGAAAAAAGTGCCAGCTTGCCAGTTACAACACATGCAAGCAAGAAAAAGAGATTACCATGTCCATGTGTATGACTCATTGATGTAGCAAACCCCTCATCCACACCAATAGTAACACAGCACAAAATATGTATTAAACTATGACCCCCCTCACCCAGCCCATAGACTGGTATTTTTCTCTTCTTGGTGAAAACTTCAAAAAAGGCAGGAGCTCTCCTTCCACCTTACAGTTTCACCTATAAGTAATTGAATTTTGCAGATATGGACAAAACATAGACCCAAATGATTCAGATATGTGTACCTAGATGTTTAATATATTACTAAATTGCTGTTGCCCATTAACTGATAGAAATCTATTTTAAAAGATGAGCCCTGTATGCTATTTTAAAAGATGACATAATCAGGGATTACAGTATACAGGGCCTTCTGTTCTAAGGAAGGAAATTTAGCAGTTTCCAAATCCTATTAAACTCCTTCTCATCAGAGAGGTTCCCCATTGAACTAATTTCAATTTTTGATACTCTCCATTACTCAGGGGGAAAATGTCTTGAAAGTTTAATGCTTCAAACAATTTGTAAATTACAAATGCAAATGTTTCCTGCCTTAGTAATCCCCAATCTTCTGCCAAAGTGATGAAGATCACTTTAGGAGGTACATGTCTGATTTGAGCAGAAGACATGTGTTTAATTGCATATACCCAAAAGTATTAATGAGCAGTTACCCGAGCCAAGCACTGTGTTGTGCCTAAGAGTCAAAGATGACTCAGTGAGATAGGTCCTTAGATAAATGCTGAAGCCTCTTTCAGCTTGACAGCCTGCACTGTTATGAAGCAGAGCAGTGGGAAAGGGAGAACAGCAATTCTGTGGAAGATACTGCTCTCCAAATGTGGAGTAGGTCCAAATCCATGCCTTTGAGGATCTTATAGTCTAAAAAGTCAAAGATGAGATGACTAAACTGCCAAACTCTTATACTTTAGGGTAGCGAAAGGACAGTCAAGGAGTCATTTTACATGTAAGCGCAAGAAATCACCCACATTTAATGTTTAATTTGAGGAGCTATTCCCATATATGGAGAAGAAAATCAAACCGAATTGGACCACAGGTAAGCTCTGTGGCTAAAATGGACAAATTCACGATATCATAAAAGGACAGCAGATGCCACCGGGCTCAGCTTTGGTGAAACAAGCCACAAAATAAAAGCTGAACTAGTAAGAACTCACCATCAAGTACAGAAAAGTTCCCTAGGGCTGTAAGAAATGGTAAAAAAATTGTCAAAGGGATATAAAAAAATAAAGGGAAGTAAATAGATGGATCTCAGAAGGCAGTGGGAAGGGAGCTGGAATGGCGACAAACAGTAAATTAACTAACAATGGTCAAAAAGCTGCTTTAAGACAAGATCTCCCACTAACAGGACAGAATATTGGCATTTCTGCTATACACAGACCACTAAAAAGAAAAGGGGGAGAGGGAGGGAAAGAGAAAAAATAAAATTCAGAAAAAATAAAATAGAGAAAGAATATTAAAGAAATAATGAGCTGACTGTAGATTAACCCATATGCCAGAAACAGTAAGAATAATGGAGGGAGGGAGGTCAGGAGGAGATGGAAAATGAGAATGATTTAGAAAATCAGAGAGTTTAGGAGAAAGCCCTGAAAAATTAAGAAGTATTATACACACAGAGAAATACAAATGTAAACTATGTATAGTAAATAATTCAGATAAATGGAGGTCTGTGGACATTGTAAAATATCAAAATTGGCTATAGGAGTTCTAAAAGACAATCCAAAGGGAGAATAGCTTGAAGTTTGAATGAAAAAGAGCAGGAGAAAAAAAAAGACTACAGAAGTGTGAACTTGTGACAAACACAAAAGTGTAGAACTCTAGAGAATGTGAGTTCTTAATTAGAAGAGTCATCGTAGATATGAATCACATTAAGAAAATATAGGATTACTGAGCATCTGTCTCAAGTTTCTCTTTCTCCCAGAAAAAAAAAATGGAAAAGGGAAGCTTTAAAAATATTCCTTTGTCTCCTATGAAAAGGACTTTATCTAGCTGGGTTTTCTACTACATGTCAATACTTAGTAGATCTGAAGCTAAATTAAAAGTAACCAAGAAGTAGATATTTAAATTCCATGTGTAGGAGCAAGTAATCCTGACAAGTACACTCAGTAAACCTAAAGAGAATTAGGTGATGCCAGTAGGAAGGGAGTGTGTGGGAATTTTACTAGTAATAATATTGCTAAAGATTTCTAATCAGGCAAAAGCAAAAAATCAAAATGAAGTTCTCACAGACAAAACAATTGATAGAACTTTATGCAGGATGAGCAAATCTCTCATTCCTCGGGGTAAAACATCAAATATGATGAGATGATCATGGGAAAAGAAATTCAGCTTGTTTTTCAAGATATAAGAGAAAGAGGATACTGATCTGTTTAATGATATAAAGAAAGTTCCCAAGGGTAAAAATTAATTTTAAGACCTTGCAGAACAAAATCATAGACAGATATGATTAATGGAAGATAACAATAGAGGAAAAAAGAAAAGGTAATAGGGCAATTTAAAAGACACAAAAACAGAAGAGGTAGATATACAAAGAGACAAGTTGATGAGTGAAAAATGATCTATAAACAACTAGGTCATGAAAGAAGATACACGAGGATGGTCATACATTTAAACAACATAAAAGTAGATTAATATGTGGCCAAAAATGAAGGCCGAAAACAATGGAATTATTTCAGAGCTATTTTTGAAGCAAGGAAAAATACAGATTCATAATAAATATAAAAACATAAGACTAATAAAACTGTATGTGCAAAATTAGACAAGAAAAATCAGGGAGGTAACAGTTCTTAAGATCTTTAAGAAAAGGGCAACATTATTTGTAATGGGAGATTTTTATTTAACTGTAGCAAATTTTAGAGCAAGTTACAAAAAGTAAAAATAGTGCATAAATAATGTAATTATTAAGATAGACACTGCAGTTAACATTTCACAGAGAATGTACACTCATTTTGATTAGTACATAGAATACCCAAATATGCCAGTATTTTAGCATCTAAAACAGGCTGTAAACTTAAGCAGCAAATTATTATACATGAAAAATACAATAAATCAAGGTCAAATCATTTAAAATTAAAAAAAAAAAAAAAAAAACCTCGTATGTCAACATTGGGACAGGTCTAAATCCCACACATATTACCTATTTATCATGTGTATTCTGTCTCTTTCAATAGAATATAAGCTGCATAGATTGTGGTCTTACTTCACTACTGCATTCCCAGAACCTAGGACAGTGCCTGGTACATAGTGAGTACTGTGGAATAAATAGATGATTGAATGTGTGATGTGTTGCTCATTTTATTCTGAATAAATAAGAAAATCCTTTCATTAGTATGTCAAAATTTTGCATGCAAATATGGCTTCTAAAATATATCTTAAATATATGAAATATTGATCTTGCTTATACTGTGAACTATCTCAAAAACATTTTCTAAATAATTTGCAAAGTGCAGATTTTGTCTCAGCTGTTATGCAAATCAACACGTTCTTAATTAGTGACATATTGGGAGCTTTTAATAAAGAAAAATTAATTAATGAGCCTCATTCTTTTAAGCAGAGTGGTATCTTGGGATGCTTGCTGATAGAAAAGATGAGTACCTGAACTACTTTGTTAAACACACAAAACCGGGTTCTCACTCATGGAGTGAGATCCAGGTCCTCATCAAACCATGACAAAGATATTGTAAGTGGTCTCCTAGTCACCATTTCTCCTTCCTATATGTGCATTTTACTTGCTTCCAGACCGATATTACTAATGCAGATCTCTGTTTAAGTCATTATGCTGCTCAGTGATCTTCATGGTTCCCCTTTTCCTACTAAAATAAAATTCAATCTCATAAAACAGGGACATGAGGCCTCTATAGTCTAGTTGCAACCTGCTTTCCCTATGATATTCTCTAATATTTTTCTACCCTGCTCTCCAATCAGATTGTTATGCTTACCACCTCCTCTTACATTTTCCACCTTCATGTCTTTCTTCATAACATTCCTGAATCTGGAAGATTTGTTTAGAGTTCATATCCAGGCTGGAGCAGTTACCTGATCAGCACAGTGAATGGTAGTATTATTGTTCCCTTTGATCCAGTCTCTAAATTTTTATTAAAGGAACTTAAGGTTACCTTTTTACACCCACATTGCTCTACGGGCTTATATTGAGTTTATAATCAACTAAATACTATCAGGTCTTATTTATAGGACCTGCGGTCAAGCTGAGTCTCACACATTTTTAGTAAAGTTTGCAACCCTGTGCCTTTGGCCCTCTTAAATTACTGCTTTTCTTTTTGAAGGTGAAATATCTCTTGATTATGCCATCTCCTCTCCACTTCTGCTACTGTCTTCGCCCTTACCACTTTAAGCCCTTTATGAAACTAGCAGAGAGAGAGTAAGAGAGGAATCAAAAGAAAGAAGAAGCATTGTTCCTCACATGTGGAATTATGTTCAGTCTCCTCCTCCTTCCAAGCGATGTCCCATATAACTAGCAAGGAAAAAAAAAATCATTCTAAAATTAAATCTAATGATCATGTCTCTCCCCAGACAAATTCCCCTCAGTGGCTCCCCATTGTCTTCACTCTAGCCTCAGATCTGATGTAATTCATTTCCCATCCTCATCTTCCTCCTTATTTTTCATCTCATCGTCAAACAGCTCACACTCTGTCTCCGGCCTTTGGATTTGTATCTCCTTGAGCTGACAACATCATTTCCCAGCTTCTTCTCCTGGTTTACAGTAATTTCTTCTTCAAGACTCAGCTCTGACACTTCCTCCTCTATGAAGCTTTCCTTGGCACCCTACAGTAGAATGTGCAGGTGCTCTTGCTGTCTGTTCCAGTGGCACCAGATTTACCTCTATCCTGATGCTCATTATCTGGGTCTGAATTGCCTGCTCACTTTCTTTCTCCCCAGGATTAGACTTTGAACTTCTTGAGCTTCTTGAGACCAATGAATTTGTCTTTCATCCCTGTAACTCCAGTGTTGGAACAGTGCCAAAAGTTTGTCAGTTTATGGTGCCAGTAAAACTGTTCCTGATTTTTTTCCTGTTTATCCAAGAAGAGTAAACGACAAGATAAAAAAAGAATGTGATAGAATTCAATGTAAGCAAAATCAGGATTTCAGCCTTTTGATATTTTAACTAACATAGTGAGCATTTAAACTTGGCTATGCATTGCCACTCCATTAGCGCAGGTGACCAGAGCTAAAGCTTTCATGAGATTATTTCGATTCACCCTTATCGTAAGACTAAAAATAAAACAGGCACAAATAATCTGTCATAAATGGTGATTCTCTGGGACCCAATTTTTTGGAGCCAATAGCGAAACAAGCGTTAGGTTTTCTAGGCTGAGAAAACTGGAGACATTCAGGTCCGTATTGATTTGCCTTCTCTGGAAAATGACTGCCTCAAAGACAACTGGGCCTTGTCCCTCTGTCATGGCCATCTTAAATGTTATTTAATACCAATAATCAGGAATAGGTTTTGCTGGAATGAGGGAGTTGCGTAATCTCTGGAAATTTACTGAAGATTTCTGATTTTTTTTTCTTTGAGATGGTTTAAATATATACTTAGTCAGAGGTAGTTTCTCAAGGGACCATCCAGTTAAGAATCTATCATCATTAAGCCCCAAACATTCTTAAAATAATGAAAGGTTCCTCTTTCCACAACTTCCTCTTTACTTTCCTGATCAGTAAATTGACCAGAAGAAATTAACCTACTTACTACTAAGCATTTATTTCCTATATCAGCAAGTGTGTGTAGGTATGTGTTTTAACAAGTCTAAAAGTAGATTTCTTATAAAGAAGTGTATCAGCTCTCCCTTATAGTACCTAGGTAATTATTAATTGATTAATCTGTATATTTTAATGATTTGGCTCCTTCTCTAAAGAAGCAGAAAACCATTTCAAAGTCTTAGATAGCTAAGACTTCATTACTTGTTGCAAAATAGAATTTAAGTGGTGGAGTGCCACTGGGGAGTACTAACATGAATAATTACCATTACACGCAATCTTACAAAATGAACAGTTTCACTGCATTTATTGATAGTAGCATCTTCAAATGTGATTTACATTTATATCTCTAATGAAAATTAGTACGTACTTCACACTTTCTGATTTTTCTATGTCCCTTCTGTGGCAACATAATGTCCTAGTACTTCTATTTGCATTTGTAATTTATGGAGTAATATTTGTGACAGGCAATGAGTGAATATGTTTTGCTGAGAGCCTACACTTACAGCATCCGATTGTTCAAAATACGTACTACGTTCCATTCTACATTTCAAGTTAATTACTTTTAATTTGAAATATGTCTTGAGTAACTGCCATGGATTTATGATAATGCAATACTTGGTGCTTCCAAAGTTTAAAATTTTACTAAAATTCTTGGAAAAAGTGACCTGGAGACAGCCTTGACTGAAAAATACTTGAATGACAGTACGTCATAGTTGCCATATCTGGAATATTTGTTCCATGTTAGATGTAGCATGTGCTTTACATAAATTATTTCCAACTCTTGTAATAAAGGAAGTATCATATTTTCTATTTTGCTGGTGACAAAACTAAAGCACAGAGTTAAGTAAATTGCTCAAGGTCAACATTAGGACGTAGCTAGGCCAATATTCAAATGCGGGTGGATCTGATGCCAAAGCCTTGACTTTTTTTTTTTTTTTAACTAAGTCAGATTTTTATTTGTTTTCATAGACCACATCATTTAATAATAAAAAATAAAAATAAAAATTGAACAAAAGGAAAAGGTGGATATAAAGTGGGACCTGTGGGAAAGAGGCAAGGGCTGCAGGACCGAAGAGACTGGGAACTGCAGGGGCCCTGGGACTCAGGAGGAGATGCTGATTCAGCTCACAGCTCTGCATGGGGTCAAAGGCCCCAGTCCAATCCCAAATTTCTTTGTGCTGACTATGCTGAGCAAGATGAGCTGGAGTATCACCGAGGCCTCTTGGTGGACTGTCCCTCTGAAACTAAGACAGAGAATCAGAGGATACCACGGCCCCTGCACCCCCGCACCCCCACCCCCGGTCCAGCCACCACAGCATCCCTGGGCAGAGCAGCGGGAGCAGGAGCGGGCAGTGCGGGAACAGTGGGCAGAGCGGGAATGGGAAATGGAAAAGCTTCGGCTTTTATTCCAACACAAGGGCATCATTAAGATGCCACAAGCTTATATGTTACCTCTTATTCTTTTATCTTCCAAGACTCAAGAATGACAGAGGCTATGACCAAGCCATATTAGTCTAGTTTTTTCTGTCTAGTCCATATCAGAATGTATACTGTAAGTGCCCTAGTTCACAGGGTTAAGAATCAGTATATTATTTACTTGGTAATTTTCCTTTTTGTGGCTTCTGGCAGAAGCCCTCTCTAGAGCCAGGACCAATTGTTTCTAATGACTAAGAGGGAGGCTAGCCTGAGGATATCTTGAAAACTGCAAGTTGGCTTATCATCTTTTTCTTTGTTCCATGGATGAGATCCAATATGCAGCTTGAACTAGCCTCATGGGGACAGATATGTTAATTGATTTCTTTCTACAAGAAGAAACATTGGTAACAAGATTTGGCTATTTCCTAATGTTATGAATGCAGTGTTTAAGCAATTATTAAAGTATATGCATACTTTTTAATCTCATTCCCTGTACCAAATATCTAGATAGATAGATGATAGATAGATAGAT